>CAHIKZ030004804.1:205000-372500 GCA_903632075.3 Acanthosepion pharaonis | reverse complement strand
AACATCATTTTTTGTCAAGTTCTTATCCACATCACTTGTAACTTTAACTTCCAAAAATATGATTGACTATTTTCACTATTACAGATACTTGTCATTTTCCACCATCAATTTTATTTTATTGAAATTTTATTATCTGATGAAATCTTGCATTATTAAAATCCCTAAAAGAAAAGATTGATTACAAAATCTAATAAAACTAACAATTTTTGATGAAGGAAAATTAGCTAAATATCTATAAATGTTTATTCATTTTGATGGTAGTGAATTCATAAATTGATTAACAGACAGATTTATTTGTAGAATTTATCTGTCTGTTTATAAACTCTTCTTCCTATATTATTTTGATAATTTATACAAATCACTTTTTTAGAAATTTTACTTTTGTGTATACAATCTTTTCCTATATTTTTATATCCTATTTTTATATAACTAGATACGGTGGGCTCCAGATGAAACTGGTTTATTGATGGTTGGCTGGTGTCATGAACCCTGGAGGCTTGGCTTGACATATTGCCCAATTCGAAAGTAAGTACTTATTGAACATTTTTGCTAAAATCTGGCAAGAAAAATAAACGAGCTACCTGGCTAAAAATATCAATTGGTTTAATTGTGGGGCCTCGTTGCTGTATGCCACTCTTACTTTGGACTATCTCCGACGAGCCCACACTGCACCACTTTTGCATCCTCACATTGTCTTTCTATATCTGCAGGAATAGGCTTCACTCCTCTTTGTTCTGGCTATGATTGTGTTATATAGGAATAAAGTATCACTGACTTGTGTTTGAATATAGATTGCTAGTGAGCAAAACAGGTGATCACATTATTGAATTCTAGATTGATCACTATTTCTATTCTATCCTCTATTACTATATGGATCGCTACTCTCTTCTCTACACTATTCTCCATACAGATTACCATTCGAAGCAAGTATTATCAAGCAAGTACTATTAGAGCGAGTGTTATTTGAAGGTGTCTGATACTAGCATTGTTCAACGGCATACTATAGTTGTATCTGCAATTACAAAGTCTCTACTACAATGAGCATTAATTGACATTACAATACAGAATTTTGTTCCCCCTCTGAGATTGTCCAGCATTTACTGCCATGTAGCAGCACTGATATTGCATAAAAGTTCAATGGCCTTTTCTAAAAAAATTTCATTAGGAAGGCAACTTTCATATATCCTACTGGTGTTACATTTTCTTCCCTCTGTTAAAACACTTCCTAAATATTCAAATTGTTGTACTTTTGCTTTTGGTATCTCCAATTTGTATGTTGGGCTCTTATTTTTGTTGATAACCATAGAATCCCTCTTCTTTAGTCCTTTCTTTTACTACCCCCTGTAGGAGTTCCTGTCTTTGCTTTTCTGTGTCTACTATCAACACTGTGTCAGTTGCATATCTATTAAGATTGTGACAACCAATAATGAATCCTGGTAAGACTTCAATTCTTTCAGAATCTCTTTACTGTATAGGTTGAATAAGTCTGGTGAAAAGACACATCCTTGTCTTACACCTCTATTTTTGTATATTAACTGAATTCATCTTCTATCCATATACATACAGTTTGCTCTCAATATAGGTTCTGGATTATTTAATATCCTTCCGAAATATATTATACTTACCTAGCAGTTCCAACAGTTCTTTGACTCACTCTCTCAAATGCTTTTAACTAATCTATAAAGCATAAGTAGACATCCTTCTGCATTTATATTGCTCTTTCTGATATCATTCTGAGCATGTATATCACATTCTCTGTTCCAGTGTCATTAACAAAATCACACTGTTCTAGTCTGATTCTGCTGCATGCTCTATTCATCAGAATTTGAATAAGTTTTGTTATGTGGCTCATTTAAATTTCATAGCTTAACAAAGAATTTAGGGAGATTAAATCTTCAACTTGTCCTTACCAAATATACAATGAATATCTTCAATAGATTTTACAGATACATGTGCAATTTTCTGTATTGTTTTACTTTTTGCAAGCTCTGAAGTTATTAGACATCCATCAAGGCAACCTTACAATCTATTTTAAGCTTTAAACTTACAACATGATTATTAATTTGCAACTTCAAATTTCATACAAATGGTTGCCATTTTTTACATCTTAAATCTTCATTAGAACAGTTTTTACAATTGAATTTCTTTGTATGATAGGCAAATTACTTTTTCAATATAAGATATGAACAATGTTTGTATGGAAAAGTGAATAATTCATCTCCAGATCGAATGAATTAGCAAAAGCCTGCTTGATAGTTGAGATAGATGAATAATTTCCCAGCAAAATGGTTGTTTTGAATTCTGGTAAAAAGCTATGATTTTAGCTGCAAACTTGAAAGATTGATACATCACAATTTGCTTCTTTCATTGTCTGGAGCACCTGTTATTGAGCTAACAATTAGTAAGCAGATATATACTATTGCCAGTGGAGTTAGTTTAATTTTCACCTGCCTCCATTATAGTGGCCTTGAGCCAAATTAATCTCAGTTTGGTAAATATTTTAAGTAAAGAGTTACAAAAGCAATAATAATAGTAATGGAAAAATATTTAAAGTTTTTTTTTCCTCAAATCTGTCTCTGGATTTGTCCTTCATATAGAATTTTCTTGAACGTAACACAGATTTTCTGGGTACTTGAATAAGTAAAATGGGCAGGAAATATGTAAGAATAATTTTTATCTTCATATTATGTACTTGTAAAATCCATTGAGTTATCTAACCATCAGTTATTTTTACTTCAGTGTATGTAGATGTTTATTCTATGAGAATTTTTAAATTTAACAATAATAGATTGTCAAAGGATGTGGATTTTGTCATCTGAACCGTGTTGGAGATTTGAATACTTCTGAACCATGCCACAAAAATGGTATTATTAAGGAAAAACCCCTACCTGCATATCTTGGACTTTTTAATCATAAGATTTAATTCATCAGATTTTAAAAAAAAAACAAAATAATAAATTTTCAGTATGGATTCCAAATGTTAAGGAATTAAAAGAAAGTGAAATCAATTCCATTTTTTCTTTTTTTCTTCTCTTTTAAGAGTTGCTTGATTAGGCTGAGAATTTTCAGCAACTCCTTGTGTGTATGTGTGTGTACACACACACACACACACACACACACAGAGTAATGGACCAAAATTTAAATTTTTAAAAGTAAGCTTAGAAAAATCTATACATATATTTTTTTCCTAAAGCTGTTCATAAAAATACAATTAAAACTACTTGTAATTCCACAGACTGGAACTTGCCATATTTTACTTACATGTTGGTGAATGATCTCTCTCATATCAATATATTTTTTTTTTTAATATCTGTGTACTTGTGTGTACATTTGCATGTCTAAGACTTTCATTTCAGTTTTTGTATGCCAGGAGTTTTATTAATTTCTCATGCTTCAATGTATCAATGTTCAATTTTAAAATCAAACTGCAAAAATTAGCCTTGACCAACCTAAAGAATGCTTTCTAAATAGTTATATTACAAAAAGATTTTTCTTTTGAGCAACATAAGCTTGACTTAGGTGAATGCTTTTAGGCAAAAAAAAACAAAACAAAACAAAACAAAAAAAGGATGAAGTTAATTAGACTTTCCTTTTTTTTTTTTTTTTTTTAAAACAAGTTTTCATGAAAAAGAAATTTAAATTCCTAAACTTTTGATTCATAAAATAAAAGTTCATAGGGGGTTTTCAAAATATTATTGAAGGGATCCAGAGAAAATGGTTTTACTTTAACATTTTTATTTTAGAAAGTTTCTTAAAGTTCACTCAATTATTTAATGCTATGAGTAGATTTTAAAATGTTTTGGTCTCTCTAGGAAATTAAACTAAGAGAAATTAAAAAGGATATTATTTATTTCTTATATTTAAGTTTCCTTTTAAGAAAATCTAAGTTTTTTTATTTATCTGTCTTTTGAAATTTAAGTATTTTGTTGCTAAGTAACAAGATGACCAATTTGTTTTTATTAATAATCAATAGAAATTAAGATTGAAATAACGATAAAAAAGAAAGATTTTTTTTTTTTTTTTTTTTTTAATAGGAGGTAAGTACTTTATTCATATCACACCTAAAAATATTGAAGAAAAATATATTTGAATATATTTTGTGATTATTATTTTTATTGTTATTATTAAGAAAGATTTTAATTCTGTTTTCCAGGAGTCAATTGTACTTTGCCCAAACAACTGGTGAAGATGTCAAATGTGAGTGTCTTATTAATTTATCTACTTTTTTTTATGTTTTTTTTCTGATTGACTTTTAGATTTTTAACTTTCTGTTTATGTAATCTGTGATATCATAGGTAGGATTTATTAATCAAATTCTTCAAAACTTCTAAGGATTTCAGATAGAGAATGATGCAGCAAATTCTGAGAGGAAAGGAAAAAGAAATTGAAACAATCAGTTTTTCATACCAAATGCATTTGACTTCCTGATACATTGATAAGTTTTCAACTTTTTGTAATGCTGCCCACTGACTTTACCTCTATTCCATCACATTTTTGCACCAACAATATTTCTGGTGGTGAGGACAAAACTTTGGAGATTATGAAAAAAAATTATTTTATTTATGACTTTTTATTTTATTTGTGACTTGAATTTTATTTGACCAAATTTTGTCACTTTATCTCTAAAAAATACCTAAGAAAAATATCACTTTGAATCCTACCAAATATAAAACCCTTCTCTGCCTCTAATTTGTTGCAGTAAGTTTCAAATTTATATATTTGCATTCAAAATGTTCTGAAAACACATTGTTAAAATAATGAAATGTGACATCAAGTATCTTTAGATCAATAATTTGATAAATTGTTTTAAAATCAATTGCTTAAAAAAAAAACCCAAACATCTGCAACACAACCACCTGCCCCCAGACCCAGTAGATGACAGCAACTGGAAAAGAGACTTTAACGATTTTCTCCTGCAGGTTTTGGTGGTGAAGACAGAGCTGTACGTTCTCCAGTATTCAGTCCAGATGGAACCAAAGTTGTCTACCTTGACAATCCATTTGGTGGACCTCATTATCAATGCAGTCGATTGATAGTCGTAAGTAAAAGTTTATTTGGATCCTTATCTACAATTGATGATGAACCATAGAACTCGGATTTAATATTTTGATTTGTATATTTAGGTAAGATTGCCATCAAATATTAGCAATTACGAGGGGGTGCTGAAAAGTTCTTGGTCTATCCAAGAAGCCTATAAAAAAAAAAATTTTGTTTAGTCATTTTGTCAGATTTTGTGAAATGGACAGAAAATTTTTTAGCAATTTTTTTTTTTTTTTTTTTTTACCATGTGTTTTGTAATGTGACAAGTTTAACAAAATTGTTGATCAATATTTTAATATTTTTTTCCATTCTTTTACAGTAGAATTTGCATAATTTTACATGAAATTGTTGTTGTTTAAGCCACAACATCACTTGTATAATCAATAGCATTTGAGTAATTTCTTTTCCATGACTTAAATTGATATTTGGATTTCTTTATTAATATTTATTGTGGTTATTTTATAAATTTTTCTTTACTCAATGTTCCAAGCATAAATCTGTGTCATCCCAGATATTTTATTTTCCAGATTGACTGGATAGAAAAAACAACCAAAGTTATATTAGACATTGTAGAAAATGTGCAAGGTAAATTTCATTATTGATTTTGTTAATTTATTTGGTCAGTATTCAACTTGAATTCCAAGAATTTTTTTTTTTTTAATTTGTTCTTTAAAATTTGTTCTTTAAAATTTGTTCTTTAAAATTTGTTCTTTAAAATTTGTTCTTTAAAATTTGTTCTTTAAAATTTGTTCTTTAAAAATTTGTTCTTTAAAATTTGTTCTTTAAAATTTGTTCTTTAAAATTTGTTCTTTAAAATTTGTTCTTTAAAATTTGTTCTTTAAAATTTGTTCTTTAAAATTTGTTCTTTAAAATTTGTTCTTTAAAATTTGTTCTTTAAAATTTGTTCTTTAAAATTTGTTCTTTAAAATTTGTTCTTTAAAATTTGTTCTTTAAAATTTGTTCTTTAAAATTTTACATTTAATTCTAGTTACTCTATTAAAATCAGTGGATTGAAGTTTAAACAAAATTAATAAGAATACTGAAACTAATCTAACAAAAGAAAAAAATGGCCAGAAACATTTTACCAGGAATTTTACTTCATCCATTTCATATGAAGTGCTGGAATTATCATCTGGAAAGAAATTTAAACTTTGATCCAATGTTTTATGCATTTTTTTTTTTAATTGCATTTCATATGTCTTTTTTAGGAGATGAATTTCCTGGCATTTTTACACTCAATCTCCCAGAAAGATGTTGGGCCAGTGATAATAAACGGCTGGTATTTAGCAGTGTGTGGAAATCTCAGTTAGTAAGTATAAAGATTGTTTGGAAATTCTTTGAAAATTCTCATTGATATTCTGCTGAATAAGATTCTAACTGAATGGATCTCAGCAACAATGTTATTCATGTCTTAAAAAATCATTTTAAAAAAATCTTTTCCATAAGTTATTTCACAATATATAATGAATCATTGAGCAGATAAAGTATTGAAGTGTTTGCTGTTGAGTAATGGGTCTTCACTTGATTTTCTTCTATAAACAGTTAACCATTTTATTTTATTTTTTTTATTTTTTTATTTATTTTATTTATTTTTTATTTTTTTATTTTTTTATTTTTTTATTTTTTTATTTTTGTATTTTTTTATTTATTTTATTTTTGTATTTTTTTTTATTTTATTTTTTTTTTATTTTATTTTTGTATTTTTTTATTTTTTTTTTTTTTTTTATTTTTTTATTTTTTTTTTTTTTTTTTTTTTTGTATTTTTTTTTTTATTTTAGTTTTTGTATTTTTTATTTTTTTTATTTTTTAATTTTTTTTTTTTTTTATTTTTTTTTTTTATTTATTTTTTTGAGTTCACCCCAAGCAAGGCAGTAAAGCCATTAAGACAATGGATTACTGGGTGTAAAAGAATTAGAGAAACAGAAAAAACATTACTAAAGAGTTAGAAACAAAGTAAGAATAATCCAGAGGACAGTAGATAGTGATTGACATTGCATTCAAATTTTTTAAGATTAAAGTTGGCTGGATAGCATATAGCCGGAAGGGACTTCTACAAGTGAGAAGTGTGAGAAAAAGAACTGTTAGTGTAAAATTTATGGTTAGATCTAACCAATTCAACTGTAAATTGATGAGATCTCTTTACCCGTCTTGTACAGAACTTAAATTCATAAAGTCTAAGTACCATATTGGAGAGCTGATCTGAACAATTATCATGAAATTATTGAACTGAAAATTTTTATCATTTGCAGTTAAAAGAAAGCAAAAATTTGTAAATTATCTTTATTCCTGATATGAAGAATTGTCAGTTTTTAATTTTCTATTTAGTTTTTGTTGCATTTTATTACAAATTTTAGGTAGGTTTTACATTTCTTCTCTGACCATCACACTGGTGGATGAGAAATAACAAAAATAAGTTTTTTTTTTTTTTTTTTTGTTTTTGTTTTTTTTTTTTTTTTTTTTTTTTTTTTTTTTTTTTTTTTTTTTTTTTTTTTTTGTTTTTTTTGGTATTTCTCTTTGTAATTCCAACCAACACTGCTTACTTTATGGTCATAATTCAAATGACTTGAGTGTTATGATAAAAAGCTACACAAAATTAAAACAAAATCAAAACTAATCCAAAATAAAAAAAAAGATTCTACTGTTTGAATGTTTATCATTATAAAAGGCATTAATCTGGAGTAAAGGATCCAAACTATTTTATATTTTTTATAATCTATGCCACCAACTTGATTATTTAATATCATTTGACCAGCTGCTGCTGTTGTTGTGAGACGACACAGTTGATGAAAGCAGACCCCTGCTTTATCAAAGCTAGTTTAACCAAATGTATCAAAAATTACCAAATAATGCAAAATATTTCCTGTAACTTTCATAAATATTTTATATGCCAGGAAAATGGCACTTCTTCACTTAAATTTATTGTTCAGAGTTGACCCATTCACATTTGAAAATCTTACTAATTTAGTAAGTTGAAACATTATAATTTGTTTTTATTCCCCTTAAGTTAAGAAAATTTTATCCCTACCTTGACTTTTTAACCAAAAATTGGCAATTTAAGATTTAATTTTTATATTTCATTATAGTTTTCTACATTTAATAAATTAAATGAAATATCAGTTTCTATGTGTTTCAATTAGAAGAAAAAAAACTTATCCATAAAATTCAGCCATCACAATTCGTTCTATTAATGAACTTTGTCAATTGATAAGTGGGAGGGGATTGGTTCTCATCAGATTCTATGCTTTTTTTTAGCCTTGTGCCAGCTTAAGAGACTGATTAGTCCTTATCACTAACAAAGGGAGATAATTAAAAAAATGATACCAGTTTCTGTGTGTAACAATTCATTGAGAGAAAAAGAAAAGTTCTTATCACTTTCTATGGGAGCAAAAGAAAAACACAAATTGGGATAAAAAAATAAATATTAATTGATATTTGTGTGTGTGTATGTGTTTTACATGCTGTGGTAGGGTTTGAGAAATTGAGTGAGAAAAACAAATCTAGATTGAGGGCTAATTTTTTGATCCTGTAAAGTTTAACAATTTTATGCAGACAAGAGATGACTGAAAAAAAAAATGTAGCTCTTGCCTATGATAATAATTTATATGATTGAACAAGAAAAATATTTAATATGGAGCCATATTATAACACTTTTTTTTTTATTCATCATTATTCAAACCCACTCAATTTCTGTTCATAAATTCCTTTTGATGCACTTCTCACCTGATTTACATATCCAGTCTCTTTAGTGCCATCAACATTTTCAAGATTTCTCTTTGTGTCTGATCTTGACCACTGTGAGGAAGGGGAATCAACAATTGACTGTTGTATATAATCTCAGTTTGTTTTTTTAAAATTGTTGTTGCTGCTGTATCAAAGATTTTAAAAGTCAACAGTTTAAAAGTTGGATTTTAGAAGTTGTGTATCAAAGATTTCTAATGACAGCAGGGTAGCATTAAACAGAGGCTGGATGTTTGTAGTGGAAAATACACAAAAACCAAGTTAAATTTGTTTGAATCTCAGCAAATTATTTAAATTTGGTCTTTTATTATTCTTATTACTCAATTTTCAAATTTTGTTTCAACCTCAAAAGATAGATTTTTAAAATAAGTCAAATTTTATTTGAGTAAAATTACTTTTCTTTTCAAGATTTTGCAACCTTTTATTTTAAAACTGGTTTTGAGTTTGACATGAGGATTGTTTTCTTTTAAAGACTGCTGTTGTTATAAACACTGAAACTCAGAATGTAACAAGATTAAAAAGTCGTAAGTATTTCACTTGCTGACAAAACTAAAAATTCAATTTTGTCATTATTTATAGGGTTTAAATTTTTTAAATAATTTATGTGCAGCAATGCTGCAATAAAACCCTTGTTTCAAGTTGTCTATTTCTAAAATGCATTAACATGTGTGTGTTTAATTTCAAACTTCAATCTTTATTTTCTCTACTGTCATAATGCTCGTTAAAAAAAAATATGATGTTATCAATATTTACGTATGTATCAGCATGTCTACCTGGGATCTAATTGTAGTAACTGCACATTCTTTGAAATGAATTACATAATATGTATGTATATACATTACATTTTACATATGTGGATAAATATGACTGTTGACAATGAGTATAACAGGTTTTTTGCTGTTATTGCCTGGTCAGGTGAAGTAATAATGAGAGACTGGCTTACCTGAATGTTCATCAGCCTGCTTCTCTATCAACATGCCAATTAAATTTTCTTTGAATATTTACTGAAAAAAAACACAAAAAGTGGATTCATGCCTTCTTCTAGTTATTTGTACAAAATGATCAGATGCAAGTTTGTCTACCACTTTCTGACAGGTAGTTCAAAGTGTGCATGTTTACATTTGACCAAGGTCCTATTCACTCACATTGTGATTATTGATCTGAGCAGACTTTGATTCCAGTCAAATCATTTCTTTGCCTTGTCAGTATATATTACTAAAGATTCACTATCTCACCAAGTTTCAAATTGAATCAATTCTCTTGAATAACAAAGGGTCTACATATGTAATAATAATAATGATATGTAAATTGATGTCTACTTTTATTGTTAAACTGACAAAAAAAAAACTTTAACAGGACATTAATGGCATGAATCTTACCACTCATCTCTTTATTACTGCTCCCCCCTCCTCCTTCTCTCTCTATTTCTGGAGAATAGGTTACTTTCATGTGTCAGGTTACAAGTTGATTAGCCTATGAGGTTAGCAATAAAATCATGGAGACAGTTTTGATGACTTCATTCTCTTGTTTCTCATTGGCGGGTCAGTGAAATTCTTGACCACAGTCAAGGACCAAAGCAAAAAAGTTGTATAGTATTAAAAATTAACAAATACCAGTTTTAAATTTTGGTCAAGATCTGACCTTCTTTTGAGTCAGTTGGTTTATTTTGTCAGCAATTGGTGAAAGGTGGGTGCACCTTGTTTTACTGGATCCTACTCATTAAAACCCTTTTAATTTACGAGTTCAAACTCCAACAATACCATGTATTAATCCATTTTATTATAATTAAATATATTTCACAATTCTTTTAACCTTATCCTTTAATTAATGTTCATTAGTAAACCCCACTTGCTTCCTCCTGGTGCTGTTTGTGTGCCTCATCATAACGGTTTCAGTTGGGCATGTATCAAGAGACGCAAGGAACTGTTCTGTGTGTTCCAGCAGTTTCCAACTGATTTGAAATAATTAGTTCTTAGCCATTGTCAAATATGAAGAATCTTTTTTTGCATTACACCATTACAGTTCAATGCAACAAATCTGGTCTTTTAGATTCTACCATTGACCACATCCAATCTAATGCTAATATCTTCAGCATAACCATGGCAAGAGTGGCTTCTGGCTGCACTGCCTTGTTAAAGGGCAATTCATGATTTGGTTGATATGGTTTTAAATTCAGAGTTGTCATCCTCCTCCTAGATAGTTGCCAACCACAGCTGAAAAGCCCAGTCTGCTCTACAATTTAACCCATAGCTGTTGGGAGACAGAGATGAATTCATACCTTTTCCCAAGAGTATTTGCTCATAAGTAAATGTAACGAACTTGTTTCTCCAATTTTTCTCATTCTGAGCCACTAACCATTGCACCATTCACATCCTTTTTTTCCTCTTTTATGATTTTATTATAATTCACACTAATTCACTATCTGATACCTAAAATTCAAATTCAGTCATGTTATTTCTAATGGAAAGCCTTTCATCAATCTCCCCTGAGGATTTAATACCAATCATATGATAACTCATATAATATTTGCTTTGCTTTTACAACCTCCCCGCACACACCATAATGTTTAGTAGTTTTAAATTCCATTCATCAATATTGTTAGGCAGTGTACACAATTAAAACTCTTCTAGACTTCAATGTTTTTGTCTCTTCTCATATCAGAAAATGAATTTTAATCTGTTTTTTTTTTTTTTTTTTTTTCCCCCACTCCAGCCGAAAGAGGAATCGGAGCTACAAATATTTTAGATGTCCATGGTGATCATATTGTTGCTCAGTATTCCACTCCCAACAAACCTCATTATTTGGTGAGTATAATGTGCCTGACATTTGACCCAAGTAAATGTGTAAATAGAAATTGTCTATATGATGATTTTTGCTTTTAGCAAATAACATAAAAAGATTTAAGGATGTTGTGTTTTAAAGACAATTTCAGATCTAGAGTTGCCAAAATAGAAAATGTTTCTTTGATTCAAAATTTTCAGAATTTTAAAACTTATCATATATGCTAGTACATAATTATATATATATATATATATATATATATATAATCTTGAATATTGAACCGTATTAGGGTGCAATCAGGCTTATTGTTGATACTGGTAAACCAATTGAACCTACCTTACAGAAAACCCTTGTATGTACACCCTGGGTCAAACCACCCTCCATCTACAATTAAGCATATACCCTCATCAATAGAGAAAAGAATAAGCTTGAACTCCACAAATGAAGAAATATTCCAACAACACAGTAACATTTACAACACAGCTCTAAAAAAAATAGTGGATACAAAAATGCTAACATAAATTATAAAAACAATAGTACTAACCAGAAGAAAAACAGGAAAAGTAAAATTATTTGGTATACCCCTCCATTCAACCAAATGGTTAGTATTAAGCTAGGGCAAAAATTCCTAGCTTTAATTGAAAAACACTTTCCTACTGATAGCAGACTTAGCAAGATCTTTAATAAAACCACCTTAAAATTAAGCGACAGCTGCACTGAAAATCTAGAAAGAATCCTAAAAAAAACATAAAATCCTGGAAAAACAGGCATGCCAAAATATTATTAATAAAAACCCTAAACTAAAATTAGACAAAAATAATGAAAAATTATGTGATTGTAGAAACCCGGAAGACTGCTCATTGGAAAATAAATGCCACATTGTGCATTGGTATACCACAGATTCAATCTCATTCATTGAAATGATATATATCAGATCCATGAAGAATGAATTTAAAATTAGGTGGAGACAACACAAAAGCTCCTTCAATAATATTAGAAATAGAAATCTGACATTCCTATCCAAATATTTTTGACATTTAAAGGAAACGAATAAAACACCAAAAGTAAAATGGAAAATAATAAATAGAACAAGAACTTGTAAAACCTGGGATAACCCATGCCCTTTATGCCTACATGAAAAACTACACATCATTAAGTTTCTAAAAAATGAAAAATTATTAAATCATAGTCATGAGTTTACAATTTTTTGCTGATATCAACAAATAATTAGCTTAAAATTTTAAAATTTCATAGTCTATACACAATTTCAATTAAAACAAAAGGCTTAAAAGCTTAACCCAATCATAAGATAAAAAACCCTTTATGAAGTCATCAAAAAACAAATTGTAGTTCAATACAATGTATTTATATACAAACAAGCCTTTTAGAAAAAAATCTTTAGATATACGAATTTAATGGCATAACAATAATGCCAATAACTCTCTGTTGCTGAAATAGACCAGACAATATGCGTCAAATGGATGTTATCATTCGCTTGAAAATAAACACCCCAACCCTACCTTGACTTCACCTCTTTCCGAAATATGTTGATACAATATGTTAACACTTACACCCCTTATTAAAATAATTGGTTTAGCTCTTTCCATAGTAATTAATATTACAAATGAATATGCTTATAAAGCTCTGTAAATTTCAAGATTAGTTACTCCAAAATTTGCTTGAGGATGAAACAGAGCTGGATACTTTAATTCAATTTTTATAATTAAATTGAAGTTTTTAGCTTCTGTTTTTGAAACATGAGAACTCTTATGTAGCAATGGAATCATATTTTTAAAAAATAATTATAATTTAGGCTCTACTTATGTATTTTTTATTAAAAATAAAAACTAAAATACTAAAGAACTTTGGATTATTAACCTGACAGTTCTTTCCTATTTTTCCATATATTTGCACTCATATATAAGCTCTAATAATAAAGGAAAAGCCAATACTCAATAACATTAACTATGAACACAGCCACAATGTGCTGGCTATGTTTAGAAAATAAAACATTCCTTTAACATAAGATACACACAAAAACAAACATCTAATTAAAAATAAAAAAAAAATGCCGTTGATAACGGTTAAATGAATAGCCAAAAGCATACAGATATACAGAACTTTTGAACAGTCTTTAAAAAACTGTGTACAGAAAAGAAACCCTTGTATGAGCACAAGAAAAACTTAAATAAAAAAAAGCTTAATTGCAATGCCTTGTCAATTATCTTTAAGAAAACATGTATAAAAGAGTGTTTGCTACCTAAATAAACTATATACACACACACACACACATATATATATATATATATATATATATATAAAATTTGATTTGTTAATCCCGGTAAACCCCACAAGCCTTTTTTTTTTTTTTTCTCTCCACAAGAAAAAAGAGGAAGTATTCTGCTTTTTGAAATTAAAATAATTGTTCACTCCCTGGTAGTTTACCATCACCTGAGGAGATACGTTTGTAGTGTTGAAACATAATTGTAATTGTGTAGCGATGTTTAATTTTTTGTTTTAATATCCTAAATATATATATTTTGTTGGATTGATGTGAGTTTGTGACCTTAGGTTTCACACTATTTATGCCAAACGGATAAAAAAAAAAATAATACCAACCAACACTACTACATAAACCACCATTGACCGTATAAACATGAAAAGAGAAACCACTGACACCATAACATCATCAATTATTTTCTAGTTCAAACAACCATCATAATAATTTTAATTATCATCATCACCTGCTCCCCCCCACCATTACTACCACATTAGTCCACAATTACTGCAGCACCACAATTACTATTACCGTATCAGTCCACAATTATACTTACTTCTCCCTCCCCCAGTAAAATTAATACCACTGCATAAATAATAAGTATTACAAATTGGAATTTCTACCATTTGCATATGTGCAATTGCCAAAAACAATCCAGCCTTAAAAAATTAAAAATAATAGCAATTTTTACCTAACATAATGTTACACAGACCCTATCATATGTATGTATGTGCCTGCAAGAAAACATTATTCAGCAAACAAAACAGAAAAACAGTTTGCGCGTTGACAACACAACAAACAAAAAATATTCACTACACAATCCAATATTGAATACAGCAACCAAATGTGTACATATGTATGCAACGACACATGGATGTGCATATATGTTTGTGTAAGGATGAGTGGTGTTCCAACGACAATTTTTCCTCCCACTTCCATAAAAACATCGATATATGCAACCATATTTAACTCCAAAATTAAAAAAATTGATCAGTTTGTCTGACAATTGCAAATAGCATGAAACCCAGTGTCACAAACTCACATCAGTCTAACTAAATATGTTTGCTCTATCACAGATATTGAGTGCTTTCCAATAAGTACCATGCATATATAATATATAAATAATATATATAATAAATATATATATATATATATTATATATATATATATATATATATATATATATATATATATATAATAAAAAAAAAAGAACAGTAAGATATATAATCCGTGTTCTTATAGATATTTTAATTTTACAAAATAGTGCTCAATGTAAATTTACAGAGCATTAATATTATAAATTAACTGATTTAAAATATGGTTTTTTCATTACACAGTTCTAACCATGTTTCAAAAATGGAAGCTAAAAGCTTCAAATTTAATTTTGTAATTACTGTGTAGTGAAAAATCCATATTTTAAATCAGTTAATTTATGATATATATATACATACACATTTCACACACACACATATATAAAGAACAGTTTTTGAAAGAAAAGATGTTTTTTACCAATTTGTCATAGGTCTTTTCTTTCATATAGATATATAATATTTTCTTAACTTTCCTGTGTACAATGACTGACCACTACTAGTTTCATGTGCTTGCACACAATCATTAAGCAGTCAGCAACTGTTTTTTGTGAAATGGTCATTTTATACACCCTCAGCTAGCTCCAAGATGTTACAACATGGGTAAGTTGATGTGCACACTAACTGAACTTACCAACAGAATAAATGCCTATATGACCAAGATGGAAATGCTGAAGAATCACCATTACTTGGAAAGGGAAAAAAAAAATACTAGGAAAAAACAAAAGACATGCCTAGAAAGTGTTCAATAGCAATGTTCAGAAACAATAGGGCTTCAGCAAAGATACCAATGCCCTGGGCCAACAAAGGTCTCTCCCCCCCCACACACACACACATACATAAATATATGGTCTGATGATTGTGTTCAAGCATGAAACCCTGTTGCTACTTGGTGTTGACATCACTGTCTACTTATATATATATATATATATATATATATATACAGAAATATAGTTTTTAAAGTGTGCTATATTTATGGGATAAAGTGCTCAATATCAGATAGTATATGTAAATATAAAAGTGAACATAGAAGTCAACACTCAAAGGCGACAGGCTGTTTCATGCTAGACGCAAGACGCAATTGTAATAGGAACAAACACAATAAATATGTTTCATAAATAAATAAAAAAAATTTCACTGCAATACAAACTGACACGTAAAGATGTATTACTTAAAAGAAAAAAAGTGATGCGTGAAAGAACAATATTTAAAGACAATGAAACTGACAGAGCACAAAGAAATCTGATGATGGTTTGTGAAAGTACTCAGATATTGGATCTTTCAGAAATGAGGAAAATGGTTTCAAATATATAAATTAAAATATCCCAAACAAAGAACTTTCATTAATCTCTAACCAAACTTGTGTGTGAATCGGGTGCATGGCCTAGTGGTTAGAATGTTTGCAAATTAACCCTGGGACTTGGGTTCAAATCTCACCATGTTCGATTTGTCAGGAAACTGACATCTTGAAGTTATCATCCTAGGAAGTTGATGCCAGCATGTGGTACATTTGGAAAGTGAATGCAAAACAGAAGTGCTCAGAAACTGTCGATGGTTGTGATAGCATAAAGTCACAAGTCATCATGACCGAGGGTTTGAGTATCTTGGTATTGTTATGCACTCTCTCTCTCCCAGAAACTGTAACTAAGGCCTGCTCAGAATAGTTACAGTATAAACTTCAGGTAGATACTGTAGGTGTTGAACAAACACAAATGTGCCTGAGCAGGCATCAGCCAAACAGCTGCTGTAACAGATGGTTGTGCTTGCAAAGTAAGTTTCTTCATGTGATGATCAAAGAATAAAAATGGCCAAAAAAGTGATAAAGACAAGAATATTAGTGAAAAAAAAAAAAAGTCTTGTAATAAAACGTTTAATAATGTACTTTTGACAGAATATATAACAAAAAAAGCCATAATACAAAATATTAGATAAAAATTTGGAAAGTTTCTGTGACTGGAATTAAATGGAAATGGGACGTGACTAAAATATTTTGAAATGTTTTTTTTTATTTTCCAGATAATTGGTACTCTTCCTCCAGAGGGTCAGGAGGCTGACATAAAATGGACAAAACTTGATTCTGATGTTGACCACAAATTGGATGGCATTATGGTGGAACACTTGAAGCATAAACCAATAGATGGACTGATAAATGAAGAATATCGTAAGAACATGCTCTTCCTCCCACTCTCTATCTAGTTCTTTTCTTTCTATCTTCCTTCACTTCTCTCGCTTCATTCTTTCTTCCTTTCGCTTTCATTTCCATATCGTTATGTGGTTTTTCTGTAGCAATAAATTTTTCTTTGACCATATTAAGAATAGATAACTCAGAATATCTCAATTTGAAGTGTTATCTTCATCTTGGATTATTTTTGTTGTTGTTTTTTTTATTTTATTTGTTAATAACATATATTTGCATGTTCAGTCTCATAACTTTATCAGTTTTTGGTAATGGAATGAAAATGAAGAAATTAATAATACCAAATAACTTTTAAAGATCACACGTTGACACATTCTTGAGGAATGCTGAGGAATATATCGGTCAAAATATGTTAAAAACAATAAAGATGAAATCAGTAAAGTAAAATATCTAAGGACTTCAGTCAATACAAAACGGTCCAAAGAATATAAAATTTGAAAATTTATATTAGAAATGGGACAAATATAAAAACAAGTGTGGAATAAGAAGTTTCTTTTCCATTTGTTAAAAATAAAATGAGCTTGAAACTTCAATCCTTTGTGTTAGTAAACTAAAAAGGAAAAGAACTTTGGGTAACTTGACAAATATTTATTTGTAGTTTTCATGAAGCTGTTCACTTTTGTTTCATTTTGTGTCAAAAAAAATATTTCTTAGAATTTACAAAATATCAAAGTTATTGGAAAAGATTAATTAACAAAATGTTCCTTATTCTTTAAAAATCTCTTGTGCAAACAGACTTGACAGAAATCCCTTAGAAGCATAATATACCTGAATTGATGGTCAGATACAACTTCTCACTTAATGACCAGTGTTACAACAGAAATTAGTCGTTAAATTAGGTACCACCATGGACTTTCTAAAAAACCTGTAAAATGCATTTTAAGTAATTTAAATGCCTTCTTTGAACTTAAATTTCGATTTTATTTGAAAGATAATAATCTAACGCTAATACAAATTAAAAGAAAAGTTAATTTCTGTATATAAAACTTTTTAGTCATTTTTAAAGAATCATGAGTTCAAAAGGACAAAATTGAAACACTGAAATTCCACTCCTGTCCAAAAAAGCATGTGAAAATTAAAAATAAAACCTATATGAATAAGAATGCAATAATGAAGAATCTGTTATTTGTTTAAAAATACATTTTTTTTTAACTTTATATAACCAATAGTTTAAGAATATAATTTTTTTATTTTATATGTTTTTATTATAAAGAATTTGCAGGCATTAAGGTACTACCTAAATAGAAATATAACATAAATGTAATTTGTGATAGATTAATGTGAAAAGAAAAACATTTATTCAAAGAGTAAATTTTAGAAAAATTACAATAAAGTATTCTTTTATGTAAATGAAATAGTTTTGTCATAATTCTGAACTTTTTTGGTGGCAATTGAAACAAATTATACAGGAAAAAATAAGACAAAATTTGTTTTTAAAATAACTTAAAAGAATAATTTAAATTACTGAAGTATTGATTCTTTTTGTATACAAGTATCTGTAAACAAATGCAGAAAAATGGAAATTCAAAAAAAAAAACCCCAAAATAAACACCCATACTGATAGATCAGAAAACTACTTTCAAGACAAAAACTGACTTAATGGGAGATATGAAATTAGATTAATTCATAATACTCTTCTGATATTGAATAGTAGTCAGTCAAAACAAGATATCAGAATTATGTCCTTTTGGTACATCCAATCCAAAAATAATCTAACAGTTGCTAAAACGAAAAATAAGCTTTTGAAAAAGGTTCACACTCAAAAATGGCATTAAACATTACATTTTTTATTCTTCAAATATGTCTGTAATTATTAAAAGAAATGTGTGATGAACAGCAGTGGGAGGAATTTCAAAATAGTCTTGAAAAATTACAATTAGATTTTGTTTTCTGTCCAATCTGAAAGAATTTTTTTTTTTTTTATGCAAGCATAAATTTTCAAAACAATTATCTCTGAATTTTATCAAATTATTTTTAGTAAGATGCAGGCAAAATTTTTCATATGTTCACACTTGATATTGCATAAATTTTTTACTAAAATATCTTCATGGATTTTTCTTTGTATAGCTGTAAAAATATTGGGCAACCCCCACCTACATTAAAAAGTACACACAAGATATCAAAATGAGTGGGGGGTGAAACATACACCCAACCTAATATTTCCCATAAGTTTTTTTTTTTAAATAAGTACTGAAAATTTCATTTGGATCTGATAATCTGATTTTTGGCAAATATTTAAAAAGAGAAGGGTAGTGATTCTATAAAGTTCTAATGGTCATAGTTTAGTGTGAATAAAGCATTGAAATATATACAGATTTAATTCTTAACCAAATATCTATTATTTCATGGGAATATAAATATTTTCAAATATTTTAATGGGACATGAAGGGTTTCTTGATTCTGTGGTTGATCAGTTTGAATATTTGGATGAGCATCTTCATAGTGTTTTGACTGATGTTCCTTCAATCTTGCTCATGTATACATTATTTTTACTAATCCTTGAGTGTCAGCTAGTCTTTTTGTTTGTTAATGAGTCTCACCACCCCATCAATATTGTCATTTTATTATTTCTTTTTTATTTTCATTTTCAGCTGATCTGGATTTTGAAAGTATCTTTTTGAAACCGTCCGACTGTGCCGATTCCAAGTTACCTCTCATTGTGTGGCCACATGGTGAGTTATTTACCTGATCCCAAATGGAACTTGCCACATTCCATCATATGAACAATATTTATTGCCTTCAAAACAAAATAAATCCTTTTTTGGTGATAATGGCTCTCATCAATTTAGAACATATTTGTCATTTTGACACAAAGATTTCTTGTGTAAAATTCACAAGAATGCAATTTATTTTGGTTTTTCTTGCAATAAAAAAACTATAGCAAGAACATGTTCAAGTTAAAGAGACAGAAAAAGGACTGCTTGGTTCATCATAAAATTCTCAGTTTGAGAAAATAAGACACAAAGAAAAATGATAGTTTTGTAACTTTCAACAAGGGTGGATCAGTAAGTTTGTAGTATGTCATGTTTTTTTTTTTTTTTTTTGTTTTTTTTTTAATCATTTCACTCCAAGCAAGGCAATAAAGCTACTAGGATGCAAGGGGTTACTGAGTGTTAGAGAATATGAGAAAAAGAAACTATTAAGGAGAGAGGACAATAAAAGAACAAGAATTAAGAAGACAGAAAATAGCAATTGACATTGCATTTAAATTTTTGAAGATCAAAGATGAATGGGAAGCAAGAAGCTGGAAGAGTTTCACAAGTGAGAAGTGTGATAGAAGAAACTGTTAGCATAAAACTTAATTACATCTAACCACTTCAACTTTAAAATGATGAGATCTTTTCCCCAATCTAGTACTGCACTTAAATTCATAAAGTCAAGGTAACATAGAGGAAAGTTTGCCAGAACAATTACCACAAAAGTATTTATAAAAAAGGTACAGTTAAGCTACATTATGGCAGTGGGAAAGTGACTGAAGGTGAGCTGCCAGGTCAGAACCAACAACATTGCAGATTCTTCTTTGGATTTTATTAAGAATCTCTAAATATATAGCAGGAGCACCAGCTCAGATGTGGCAACAATATTCAAAGCAAAGACGAATGGTAGATTTATAAATATGTAAGATAGACAATTTTTCTCAACAGAATCTATCACAACATGGTGAACTAACTTTCTTAACAGCAGACTTAGCAATTGATTTAATCTTTGCACTTCCTATCAGCAGAAAATGTTAGTCTGAGAAGGTGCAACGAATCACTCTCTGAGAGGTTAGCATCAGCCATGCTGATGGATGGTAAAGAGTTCTCTCTGACAATTAAAGAGCATTTTCATTTTGGAGGCATTAAAATTAACGAGCCAATCCTTGCCCCATTTAACAGGAGATTGGAGATCATTTTTGAAACCAGTTGCCAATTTGACCTTATCAAAATGGTCAGACTTACTAATAAGACAGGAGTAAATAATAGTTGTGTCATCAGTACAGATACTGAGTTGAGAAATGATGACATGAGGAAGATCATTTATGAAAATTAGGAAAAAGATAGATCCCTGGGAGGATGCCTGCATTAATGTAGAAACATCTAGAAGAGTGGCCATTCAGGACAACTTTGATTTAGCAATTTGATAAGAAAAACTGAATCAGTTCAAAAATTTGTCCAGAAATACTATAACCTTTCAACTTCCAAAATCCAAAGCATCCAAACTCTATCAAATGCTTTTAAGATGTCCAAAGCATGAGCTTGAACTTCACCATTCTTATCTAAAGTTTGATAGACTCTTTCAGCAATAATAGTACATCAGCAGTTAACCTAGAGAAGTGAAAGCCATATTGCTTATCTGAAAGAAACCCCTGTGAGGTGAGATGCTTAACCACATCAGAGTTGATTAAGGCCTCTAGTACTTTGCCAAAAAGCTGTAGATGGCTGATAGAAGGATCAAATGGTTCACCTGAGTTCTTAAAGACTGGAATGACAGAAAAGGATTTCCAACAAGCTGAAAAGCAAGACATTTAGTCTAGAGTTTAGAGAACAGAAACCAGTTCAGGGGCACATTTCTTAAAGATTATTACAGGGATGACATCAGGTCCAAATGCTATATGGGGGTTCAGTGTAGCAGAAATCATGGAGTTATATGCATATCACTCAATAGGGACTCTGTTCTAAGGAGAAAGTCAGGTAAAGATACACCAGATGAGTCAAGAATAGAATTTGAAGAGAATTTATGAGCAAGAAATTCTGCTTTATCAGCAGATGTTAACACCTGAAATTAATTGAAGAGAGGAGGAGGGATAGAAAACTTACTCATATTTAACACCCTATTAGAACTGTCAGTAGTCATGAGAACCAAAGTTGTTAGAGGTTATATTATGCCTCATTCTATCAGCAAAGACTTGTCCGCTTAAAGATTTACAATTATTACGCACAGGCACATATAGGTGTCTATTATGACTGAAACTGTCACACTGGTATAGCCGGAAAAAAGGAACTCCTGTGTGCTATAGCGGCTGAACAGGTAGGTGTGAACCATGGAGAAGATTTGGGCTTCATCTGGTATTTGCAAGAAGGTACAAAAAGCATCAATGCCAGCTTTAACCCAAGAAGAAACCTCTGTGACTCATTTCTCAATAGGAAGTTTAAGAATATCAATCTAGGGGACATCATGAAGAAAATAACAAAATGCACCCAATCAGTATGCTGGTAACAAAGAGAACTCTTATGAATTAGAGGTTCCTGCCGACTAAAAAGAGATATTTACAAATACTACAGCATGATCTGGATTACTAAAAGGACAGAGTTGCAATGCTCAACAAGAGCTAGGAGAGGAGGTAAGGAACAAACTAAGTAAAGCATCTCGATCAGAGTTATTAGGGGGACAAGTAGAGAAATTGACTATTTGCATGAGAGACTGATCAATGGAAAAAATTAACATCTGAGTAATGCCATCATTGGTAACATTAGAGTGTTTAAACCACTTGACATGATGAGGATTAAAATCTATCTACTCCTATTAACCTGTTCACATTACAGGAGGCTGATTAATTTTATCAAGATCCAGGTTACTAAATAAGGCTCAAGAACCTTTCCAGACTAAGGTGGAATTACATTCCTTGGAGGCATATGGCCCAGTGGATATAAGTGTTGGTTGAGTAATCTAAAAAGTGACTTGACCCAAAGAGTTATGAGTTCAATGCTTGGCCACAGTAGAAAGAACAAAAACAGAAAATAACTATAGATAATAAGAGAAGGCCTCCATTAATAAAGCAATCAACTTTTTGGTCATTTATTTACATTATTTATATTTGGACTAATATCCTCATCTTTGTTATCACAATTATATTTTCAGTTTGATTTAAGTTGAATGGTACTGACGGGAACATTTAGCATTTTGTCAATATCCCTGTAACTCAAATCTTCACTATGTTTAATTATGTAATTCTTTTGTTTGATTGAATGTTCCTTTACTTTAAAAATGATCACTTTATTGCAATAAGGTACAGTAGTGAAAGATATCTGTAATGGCAGTATCAGAAATCTATTAAATCTTTTACAAGTATCCAAATACTTCACCCACCCCTGCCATTTTAATATTATTTCAATTTATCAACACTTATAGGTTTGTGTGTGACACTGTAGTGAATGTGCATCAGTACAGATGCAAAAGAGCCCATGAGTCTCATGCACACGTCTGTCAACACTCATTACATCCAGGTTTTTCCCTGTTAGCAGTGGAACAGCTTGCTATATCAAGATACAGGCCTCTCTGCAACTAGTCAAGATCTGGCTCTTTGTAAGCTGCCTCATGCCAATAAAAGCAATGGGAAAACCAGCAGTCAGCAAGACTCAGTGTTTTATGAAGTTGGTCCCATGGACATTTTGTTCCTAAAGTTGCTGTGTCACCCACCATGCTGTGGTTTCTAAGGCAGTTTTGTTTTTTTTCCTCCAGTCTCTTTCCCTTCTCTGCCTGTAGTTCTTGGAAGAGCAATTGGGTAGGTGTTTACCCCAGCCTCAACATGCCCATGTCATATTTTACAACAGACACATACACGTGTAAGTGTTAATGTATTCAATATTGTAATGTATCATTCTTTGTACAGATGATTTTTATGGCTGTTTCAGAAATGTTTCATCTAATGAATTTTTTTTTTTCTATGCAGGGGGTCCTCATTCTTCATTCCTGGGAGATTTTCTTTTATATCCATCGGCAATGTGTGCTTGTGGCTTTGCTGTACTTTTGGGTAAGTTTCTTTCCAAATTGTTATTTTCTTTTTTGATAATGGCAAAAATTTGTTAATATTTTACTTTTTTTCCTTTTTCTGGGTCACATGATATTATGTTGAGAAAATGGAAAAAAATGGATTTTTGGGTGCAGAGATTTGGAAAAGAAACTGCAGATGACTTGACAAGTTTTAGATAATTACTGAAGTAGAAAAAACAAAATCTGTTTTATATCCAGTTAGCTCACAGTTCCTTTACTGTTTCGTACAGGCAGTGGTGTTAGTGAAGTGAATTATTGTATTCATGAAATATATTGGCTTCTCTCTTATCAATATTTCTACAATTCTTTCTCTCCATTTTACTCTGCACTAAAACATTTGTTCTTTTTTCTCACCTATATACTTTTTTTCATCCATCTCTTTCCTTACATATTTCCTTTCATTCCTTCACATTGTGTCCTCTCTCTCTTTTTTTTCTGGAAACCTCTTTCATTCTTCCTAATCCTCCCTCTTTACCACTCTCTCTCTCTCCATTCTTGCACCTTAGACTTTCAGCATTTTTGACAAAGTACAATTTTCTATCAATTATGGATGAAGTAGATGTAAAAATATTCAGCCCATTTTAAAACTTTTGTCTATTCACCCTTTCAGTTAACTACCGAGGTTCCATTGGGTTTGGTCAGAACAGTATCAAATCTTTGCTGGGCAAAATTGGCCAACAAGATGTGCAAGACATGCAGGTGGGTGTCACATTTCATCTTAGAAGTTCTTTGAAACTGACAAGGCAAAGATTTTGTAGGCAGTCAAAAATAGGTTCTCTCTATATACTAGAGAATTTTTTGGTTGTACTAAAGACAGTGTCCTTTCAGTTTGATCCTAATTTACAAGTTCTCAAAAAGTGACAAAAGGACAGTCTAGTTTGCACTAATTCTTGATTTTTGTCAGGAAAAAATAATATCCTGTACATAGATGCTTATAAGATATTGTTTTTCTTGAGTGTTTCAACCAACTCAAACAGAAGAGATCAAGAATCCTTTTGATAAATGAAATTTTCTTTCTATAAAAACATTTTACAGTCTTTCGACCAGAATGCATGGTTGTCAGCAAAACAGGCCTATATGCAAAATTACAAATTTGTTATACCAAAATCAAACAAGTACAACAATTTAAATATCTGGAAAATGATTTTAACAGAGAATGGAAAGTGTGACACTGAAATCTGAAGGTGCATTTGGATAGCAAAAGTGCTTTCTAAAATCTAAGTAGAGTATTAAGAAACAGGAAAATTTTCTTAGAAACAAAGGAAAGAGTACTGAACTATTATATAGTATCAGTCCTCCTATATGGCAATGAATGCTGGACAATCTCCTCACAGATGAAGAGACATGAAGCAACAGAAATGTGATACTACAGAAGGATGCTGAGGATATCATGGACCAAACACATGAACAAAGAAATATTAGAGAAAAATGGAAACAAAAAGGAGACTTATACATCATGTAAAAAGGACATCAAAAAAAGAATTTAAATTTTTAGGATACATAATGAGAAAAGCGGACACTGAAAATTCAATACTCACAGGACAAATTGAAGGTAAGAGGGCCAGAGGAAAACTTAGCTAGTGAGCTCAACTAAATGGATGATGGAACAGGATTTAGGGGAGATAATAAAAAGCCAAAATTTATTAAGAGCTACAAATGACAGGAAATTATGGAGAGCCATGATCAATGTCCTGACATAACACAGAAGAAGAATTGAAAATAAAAACTTTGACTAAGATTTAAACATCCATAACATGGAACCTTGCTATATTGGTTGTGTCAAGATTTGCACTTGTTTCTTACTGGCTTTAATAATAACAAAACTCCTAATATGGAAATAAGAATCTCAATTAATTTGCTATATTTGTCTGTCAGAAATTGGAGAGGAAATTTTCAATTCAAAATTCCAATTTTATAAACTTGAATAAATTAGCTAAATAACTTTGTTGTTCTTCCTGGATTTTTATTTCTTTATCATTGAAATTTTTTTTCTCCTTAAATGCAAATTATTTGTTATTTAAATTGCATCATAAGCCTGTTTATCATTTATTTCTGTTCATCCATTTTATCCTGGAAGGTTTTGATTCTGTGAATTGTGAATTCTTTCTAGTTTGCTGCTGAATCTGTTTTGAAACAAGGTTGCATTGATGAGAATCAAATTGCTATTTGTGGAGGTTCCCATGGTGGCTTTTTAACATTGCATCTCATTGGACAATATCCTGTAAGTGAATTTTTTTTATTTTCAATGTTCTTAGTTTGTTTTTTAAATGAATTCACATGAGTTGTTGAGAAATGATGATGCCAACTTGTGAATATTTTTGCTGCTTTTTTTTAACAAAAGAAATCTTTTTATACTGATTTTGTTTTTCCCTTTTATAGTTGAAATCTTATATCTCATAAAGTTTAGAAATGTTAGATACCCAACCCAAATCTACCATGGCATTCAGCTTGCACATCATGGCATTCTTTTCTATTCAAATAATAATTTTTATCCTATTTTTTCCTTAATATTATGTATGATACTTTTTTTAAAAAATGTACTGGAATCATAAAGATGGAGGCTTCACTCCACAAAGAAAATGGAGTATCATCTGTCAGTTACAAATTCCTAACAACTTCAGGGACAGATGCAATCTAAGAGAAAATTATGATGATTAAGTATAGAAATGTCGATGAATTATTGAACTAATGGAATAATCTAATCTTCCAAGTGCAGACCATTTTAAAATTCTTTAGCAACATTCATTTTGGAGAATTTATACTTGAAGTCTTTTATTTTTCTTCTGTTTTCTTTTACTAACATGTATACAGCATACATTCACATTTTTTGTATATCATCATTGTGTTTTTTCTTGCCTACATCAGTTATAAATTTAAATTATAAATTAATTTTATTTTACTTTCTTTATCTATAAGATTATTTTTATTATTATTAATTAATACTATTATTATTTTATTATTAAAAACAATTATCAACATTTATATATGTTTAATATGTGATTAAGTGTGTGTGTATATATATATATATATATATATAATGTTTGCATTTTTTAGATTTTAATTACTTAAATTGGTCTTTTATTACTCTCTTAATTATTTTAATTAATATTATTGAAACATATTTTTAGAAGTTAAAAAAACTTTTAGAAAAAATGTTTTTATTTAAATTACTTTGAATTTTTAAATTTGTTATTTCATTGTATTGATATCAAATATTATAATTTTAATAATTTTTTTATTTTATATTTTATACTTTTTTTTATTATTATTATTAATATTATCACTATTATTATTCTTATCAATTTGCAATGGTGACGGTTATAATACAATGTGGAGATTTCACTGCTTGAAATGACTAGACATTTTCAATGTATCTTTTTTGAAAACAATATCACCCATTATCCCTCTCTGTTCTTCAACTTGTCAAATCCCGGGTCAGTCTGTCTGTCTACTCTCTCACTGTCTTTCCCTCTCCCCTACCTATGTTTATATCCCTTTTTCTTCCCCAATAAACATTATATTGAAATCTGTCTTTCTCTCCTTTTCTTTTTTCTTTCTTTCTCCCTTTTAATGTTAAAATTTTTTCCTTTCTTTTTTCTTTTTCTCTTTTTTTTTCTCTCTCTTTTTCTTTTCCCTTGTGTCTGGATAAATTGATCTCCATTTACTGATGTAATTTTGGTCTGAAGAGTTGGGCTATAATAGCCTATGAAATAAATTGTCATCACATGATTGATTTTTAAGGATTTTTTTTATTCATTATATACATTTTTTTTCTCACTGGTAGCACAACTCCAAGTTTCACGCACAGTGCAATATTTTTATATATATGAACACACACATTTCTTTTAATCATTTCAGCTCAAGAAAGGCAATAAAGCCACTTAAGATGCAAGGTGGCTACTGAGTGAGAAAATATGAGGAAATAAAATAACACTATTAAAGAGAGTACAATAAAAGAACAGGAATTAAGAAGACAGCATAGCAATTAACCTTGCATTTAAACTTTTAAAACTCAAAGTTGATTTGAAATCAAGAAGCAAGAAATACGAGAGAAGAAACTGTTAGCAGAGATCTTAGCTATTTCAACTGTAAAATGATGAGACCTTGCTGCCAATCTAGTACTGCGCTTAAATTCATAAAGTCTAGGTACCATAGAGGAAAGTTCATCAGAACAATTACAATGAAAATATTTATAGAAAGAGAACATGGAAGCTGTGTATACAACAGTGGGAAAGTGACTGAAGTCAGGACCAATGACATTGCAGATTCTTCTTTGAATTTTATCAAGAATTTCTAATTATATAGCAGGAGCACCAGACTAGATGTGGCAGGAATATGGACTATGGTAGACTTAGAAATATGTGAGATAGATTCTGTCAACAAAAATTATCTAGCCTGACACAATGAACTAGGTTTCCTAGCTTGAGGACCTAACAATTGATTCAATATAATCTTTCCACTTCATGTCATACAAAAGGGGAAACTTTACTTTAGTAACATGTTTCATCCATTGAGGAATTTTCTCAAGATACACACACACACACACGTTTGTGTTTTGAGTTACATTGTCAATCTGGCCTCTTCTCAAAATATTTGGTTATTGAGAGTTAGTGAAAATGGCAGCATTTTTTTTCTCTTTAACTCTAAATGACTGATTTACACCAAGTTTTGGGTAATTTCATATTTGAACAGAACAACTTTGCCATCTAACTTTTATGAATTTGTTCATATCCAACATTTTTTTTCTCCCCAGGATTTTTATAAAGTTGCTGTTTGCAGGAATCCTGTCACTAATCTGATAAGTAAGTAAGAAAAAAAAGTAAATTTTATTTCTTCTTCATTAAAGACCTTTCTTAAACATTGTTTTAAAGGAATTCACAGGAGTTGAGAAATGTTAGTGTTATATCCCAGGCTGTTGGGATGAACAAAAACAAATTAAGATAAAATATAAGTGTATTTTAACACATAAATAAACAACTTTTATTCATTCACTGTCTTAGAACAGCAAGGATTGCATGAATTGAAACAATGAATACTACATGTGTGTCAGTTTGTTGCCATTTTCAATTCAGGAGTGGTGCTAGTCTTCACAGACAAGGGAAGCAACTGAATCCTATGTTGAGTTATCATTCTTTATAGGGGAATAGTAGTAGTAACAGTTAGTATTGTGTGTATACACACACACATACATATATATATATATATATATATATATATATATATATATATATATATATGTGTATATATATATATATATATATATATATATATATATATATATATATATATATATATATATATTTTGAGACATGTATGTGTGTGTATATATATATATATATATATATATGCTTTGAGACATGAGCCAGAGTTTGGGTGATTTTTTTTTGTTGAGATAGGAGCTGAATTTTGAGATAGAGGCTAGTTTCAGTTCAGCATCCTCTAGTTGGTGCATCAAGCGCCATCCTTAGAGAGTATTTCCATTCGCAGTACACATGATCAACTCACTCTGAAAGGATCTCTGTTGTGTGGTGTCTTTTTTGCTGGTATTTAGAAAAATATCTTTAATGATACCATGGGTCCGAAGAAAGTGTAAAGAGCAGTGGTGAAAAGTTGAAACGCAGATTTCCCTTGAGGTAAATTGGGAAATTATAAAAAAAAAAACATGAGGAAGATTTACAAGTAATTGATATGGCAAGACAGTATGAGCATTCTACATTGATGATAAATAAAAAAATTATAAAATTAAAAAAAAATAATTAGTTACAGTATAAAAGAAAAATTAAAAACTTAAGTGATAAAGTTAATCTTTGGTATTGTAGATTGGGCTTGCCATTACTAGACTAGGTTTGCTGCTGTTGTCCCCCTCTCTTCTGCCAGTTGGCCTGTGACTGAATTTCATTGTTTAATACAGTTTATTTCTTTACTATTCATTTTCTCTTCTATTTTATTATTTGTAAACTACATTTCTTGTTTATTCACATATTTTTGCTTGTAAGAAACCTATAAATACAAAAAAAAAAATTATAATGAATTAAAAAATATTTCAAAAATAGATATTACCTCCTGTGTCTTATCTTATCTGGTTGTTCAAGCATCTTATATAATGTCTAAAATGGTTTTATATATAAATTAATCAAAATACAAGTATCTGATTTGAAAAAAAACTTGACATGGAAATAACTATTAAATGCTTTCAATACTAATAATAAAATTCCTTCCTTGACATATTGATAAACACAAATAACAAATTTACTATTTTGCCATACAAAACCTACCAGCATAAATTCATGTACACTTAACTACAAGAGCAAATGCCCATATTACTACAAAATAGCAACTATAAAAAAATCTAATACATTAGCAATGCAGAAACTAATTCATCCATAAAACAGATTTTTTACAATGAATTAAAGAATATAAAAACTTATTAATAATAGCTTTCCAAACTATATAGTTGATGAACAAATAAGATGCTTTCTTAGAAATCTCAATACTAAGCAAATAGTACATAATACTGCTTCTACTAATCTCAAACATATTAATCTCCTATATCGTAATCAAATGCATACTAATTATAAACAAGATGAAAATATACTAAAAAAAAAAAATTAGTAAATACTAATATATCAACAACAGATCCTAGCAAAAAATGATTAATCATATACTACACTAAATCTAGTATATCCAACTCAATTATTCATAATGATTCTTCTCCCCCGGCTAGCGATTTGCAAAAAAAAACATAGTTTATAAATTCAAGTGCCCTTTGGCAGATTGTATCTCCAACGAATTAAATAATATTTATGTTGGTCACACCACAAACTAGCTTTCACGACGCTTAACACTACATTTGAATGATAACTCTAACATTTTTAGGCATTTAAAACAACATGCCTGGCCGCATACACAATTCCAGAAAATCCTTGTTGAAAACACAACTATACTTAAACATGAAAACAAACTAAAATTCTTGAAGCTATTACATGAAACAATTTAAACCTAACCTGAACAAAATAAACTGAAATCTCCACAAATATTCTTAAATGCCTATAATTGGTAACAGAAGCCATTGGTTTTATACTAAGATTCCCATACTTAATACCTCTCGAATTCACTCCTCGATTGGTTGTGTGTGACGTTATTAGCTGCGGTGTGATTTTCGCTCCAGCGTCTTATATGCACAAGTTTGTCGTATTTGTTTTATTAAACTTTTAATATTTTTATAACACAGAGTATCTAGTTCTTAGGCCAACCAATTTGCTAAAAATCATTGTTCTGATGTTAGAATTTTTTTTTCTTTTCAAGTAGAGTAAACAAAGATTTTCAGTCAAAAAAAATGTATTCTTATTTTCTTAAATTTTTAGAATGTTAGTCTGCAAGAGAACAAACCTATAAAGATGGGCAAGAATACCTTTTAGAGTGCAAAATTAATCACAAGGTATACCAGAGACAAAATGTGTGGAACCATTACAAATCCGATTTCTTTTCACCAAAATAAGTTCCTGTTTCTTTTTTATTCTCATTTTTCAGAACTCTGTCATCATCAGTATTTTCATCTTGCATTTTGGTTTAGAACAAAATTGCTGTAATTTGAGAGATGAAATGAAAAAAAACTAATTGGATTCTGAGTGCATATCTCTCTTCTTTCTCCCTTCCCCCTCAAATTTGCTGATACAATAGGACATATTTTCTGGAAGAATGGGTTAATGTAACATTAATCAAATAAAAAATAAAATAAAGATGAGGATTTTATAATCTTTTAATTGCATATCAACAAAATGTCATTAAATCCTTCATGAGATTTTATAGTTTCTTCATGGAATAAAATTTAAAACATTAAGAAATAAGATTGGGATTAATATTTAAACTCATTGTTTAAATTTTTTGTATTAAATTGATGCTTGACTACACATTCAAATATTTGTAACTTCAATATTTAAAAAAAGATATACTTTTTTGTTTAAAATTACTGTTGAATATCTTTACATAAATGAACATTTCCTGAGCATATATGAAATGGTTAATTGCAACAAACACCTTTTCTTTCCAATACAATATTAAGTTTCATTTCTGCATGCTTTCCATAAATATTGATAAATTACTTTTTACATTTACCTTGTTTGTTTACCTAAATTTATTGTAATACAACTTCTGTCCCAGAATAGTGTATGACCTTTGTAAATAAAAACAAACTTGTTGAAAAGAAATTCAGTACTAGAAACTAAATTTATTTAGAAAAGCACTTAAATTTAATTTACATGGAAACATTTATTTAAATTCTTAATAAAATCCAAAGAATCTGTAATGTCATCATTCCTGATATGACCTCTCAGTTTTGGTCACTTTCTCACTGCCCTAGTGTAGCTTCCCTGTGCCTTTTCTATAAATATTTTCATGATAATTGTTCTGATGAGCTTTCCTCTTTGGAATCTAAACTTTATGAATTTAAGTGCAGTACTAGGTTGGCAGTTACATCTCATCATTTTACAGTTGAAATGGCAAGATGAAACTATAACTTTTATGTTAATGGTTTCTTCTCACTTCTCCATGCTTTCTGGCCAACTTTGACATTTAAAACTTTAAATGCAATGTCAATTGTTAGCTTCTGTCTTTATTCTTCTCTCTTTTAATGTTTTCTTTTTCTCATATTTTTAACACTCAGTAACCCAGTGCATCTTAGCTGCTTTATTGCCTTGCTTGGGGGTTCAAATTTTCTCTTTCTCTTAAGAAATCCAGTAATACTTCATTTTAAGTATTCTTAATTTTCCACATGTACTGAAAAGTTCAGACCAACCAAGGTGCCATTAAACTAAATCAAAAAAATATTTAAATCCTAATGTTTGGTTAAATGTGTTGAGCTGATAACTTTCACCACCTTTTTGTATATAAACCCAGCAGGTGCAATATTGTAATTTTAATTATTTTCTTACTTTTGAACAGTTTTCTTTTAAGACCTCTTTTTTTTCTTTTCTTTTTTTTTTTTTTTTTTTTTATTTAAAAAATGCCAAATTTAAAAATTTTTTTTAAAGTTGTTGCTTGGGCATATAGACATAACTGTTAATGAATGTTGCCAGCAATCAAAAGTTCTCAGCTTTCCTATTTGCTTTGAAGCAATAAATTTGCTTCTCTTTTTTTTTTTTTTTTTTTTTCCTTTCGCTCTTTTCTCTCTCCTTTTTCTTTTTTAGCTTCTCTCTTTAATGTAGAAATTTCCTTAACAAAGTCTCTGTAGATTTGCAGGCTTTGTAATGACATTTTGATTTCTATAATTACTGCCACTTTGCTGAAAATGGAAGCAAATAGAAAACCCTGAGAATTCCACTTGTATTTATGCAGACATTTCAATAAAAGTTACTAGATTTACAAGATCTGTATGCTTCTTAATTCTTTTAGTCTAAACTTATTTATCATAAACTATAAAAAAAAAATAGAATTTCAAGTTTAATTTCTATTGATGTAAAGGGAATTAAAATTTTGGGAAGTTGTTTTTGTTTTGTTTTTTGACTTTTTCTTTAAAATCTTTATAGAACAAAGTTTCCAAAAAAAGATTTTTAATTTTGCAATGGATAAGATTTTTTAATTTTTGTCGTTTGATATTTGATAGGAAATTCTAAATCTTGAATGTTAAAAATAGAAAAAAATTCCTAAATTGAAAAGTTCATCTACTTACCCTGCTAGATGGTAAGTTTTCAAATAAATGCCCCCATTGTTAAGTGAATATTTCCTGAAGAATGGAGTGCAACTGTTGTCATCTTTTGCTGTGAGTAGATGTAAGCAACCACTAACATTTTCATCTACCATATGTGGAGCTGGTAATCTAATGTGCAATGGTGCTTCAAATGGTACATCTGTTGTTGGAGTCAGAATGACAGCCACACCTAATGATAAAACATTGCTCAGTGTTGGATCTTTTTGTTGTGCTATATGAACAGCTTCTTCACTGATGTTAACAACCTGAAAGAATAAGTTTTTCTCCAATTAGAACTTAGGTCTATTGGCCTGTAAAGGAGAAAATGACAATTCCATTGAATACATTGCCAAACAAGCTCTTTGCTAAAAGTCAGTTACTTTTCATTTAATTAATTTTCATTTGTTGTAAAATCTATTACCTGGATTTTTGCGTAACTCTTATTCATTGAGTTTGTTTTCATTAAGCACTTTGGTCAAAAGCTAATGAAGATCTTGCTTAAGGCATTTCTATTGGTTTTGAATTGTCTTCCTCCATGACTAGAACCCAATCTGTTTTTATTTAACTCATAGCTGAGTGGGGAAGAATAAATGGATTCATACAAAAAAAAAAGTAAATGTAATGAAATTCTGTTATTCAAACTCTGCTCTCCAATTCTCATTCCAAGTCGAAATCCATTACCCTACCCACAGATCTTTTACGTGTGTTTGTGTATGAGAATCAGAGTGAATGTAGTTTTAAGATTCAGTCAGTCAGTTATGTGCTATGCATGCTTAGGCGATCATGTATCTTTCGATACATGTCTGACGAGGCGAACTTTTTTGTTTCTCCGTTTTCTTTCTGCAATAGACCAGTTGCCATCCAATCCTATAGAACTTGGTCTGTGTTGTAAATAGCAGGACATAGCTGGGAGGATAAGAGGATTCATACCTTTCCCAAAGGGTATTAGTACATAAGTGAATGCAATGGATCCAACCAATTCAAACTCAGCTCTCAGATTCCTCAATCTGAGCCGCTATCCACCATGCCTCTGTCAGATTCAGATTTTCATTTTGACTCTAATGGAAAGAATTGTCAGTTATGGTTTACTAGATTCACCATCTTCTTCCCCTCTCTATGCCCATGAATATCAGGAGTCTTTCTTTTTTTACCTGGGGTGTACATTTAATTAGGTAAGTATATTATTATAAGAGTATTACACCTGCTTTTAACTTTACTTCAATCCTGATAGCATTCATTATTCAACCTTACCTATTGGGTGCTATGAGAGATAATTGTATTTTCTGATAGTTTTCCTTTCAACTTCGCAACTAAATAAATCCAAAATGATAAAAGAAAAAAAATCATTGTTTTTTTTTTTTTTTTTTTCCTGTAGTTTGCCAAACAACTGATTTCAAAAGAAACTAAATAAATTTGGATTAAATGAAAACTTATTGAAATAGATTTCATCAAACAATAGTAACATAATGGGTTATAACAGCTGAAAGTACTCAAACATTGGAAAGTTTATATTTAAATATATACAGGAAACAGATAAATGGTTCAAAATGTAGATAAAAATAAATGAAAGAGTTTTCATTTTGTTAAACCAAACTTGTATAAATAAAAAATTATTACCTGATACAACCAATATCTCTCTTTTATCTCTCTTTTCTCTCTGTGTATATATATATGTGTGTGTGTGTGTTAAATAGATAAGCCAATTTGGAAAACATATACTTTGTGAATGAATTATGTATCATCATTTCTCTTCTGAATATATATATATATATATTTGTATATATTTTCCTTTTAATAGATGATGGAGCTGTGTAAATTTGTTATATTTTGTGTGTGTGTTTTTTATGGTATGTCAATGTTTTATATATTTTTGTGTGCAATTTCAAATATATGTAGCTTTGTTTCCATAATGTATAGTTACAATCTGTAAAAAGTATAGGAAAGTTTGATATGTTGAGTTTTTTTCTTGTCTTTGGAAAATCTATTTTGGTTTTCCTTTTTTTTTTATTTTTTCTTTTAACAATTTAATGTTTTCCAATGACACAACATTGTACATTAGTGGCAAGGTCAACAGGGCATAACTGACATATTTGGGGCACCAAAAAGTCATCAGAATCTGTTGAACATGAAAGTGATTCTCCTAAAGTTAATGTCTGGTGTGCTTTGCAAAAAAATCGAATCATAATGCCAATTGTTTCTTTTATTCTTAAGCTTGACCAATTCAAACTGAGACAGTGTTTCGACAACAAGATGGTGAACCTTGACACTTTGTTCTTCAAGTTAGGCAGTTTCTAAATGAAAATTCCCTAACAGGTGGATTGGTAGAGGTGTACCATTATCTTGGCCTTTGTACGATCGCCTGATTTCATTCCACTGGATTTCTTTATGGAGACATGTGAAAAGTAATGTTTCTTCAACTAAAGCATGATCTTTAGAGGAATTTCAATCTAGGAGAATTGATGTGATTGAAGGTATTACTGACAATCAGCTGCAAAATGTTTTCTGAGAAATACAGAACTGTATCACACTTTGCATGCATAATGATGGTGAAAATGTGGGAAATTAAGAAGCCCAATAATAAATTAAAATACTTTTTCCTATCCTTTTTACAGTTATTTTTTTTTAATTATGTATAGTTACAAAGCTTTCTATATCTCTGAGATGAGGTATTATAATTACTTACATTATTTACATTATTCGGACTGTTATCCTTATCTTCATTGCCATATTCACAACGTTTCGGCCGTCGTATGCTTCAGCCTTCTTCAGGTGATTGGAATTTTGAACTGAACTCTATATTTCATCCACCAGGGTAGATTGTTCTAGTTCCATGTGTCATGGCTCTTTTTTATCCACTGGGCCATTTTTCCTTGAGGACACATGGCCCAGTGGATAAAGACATTGGTTAGATCCAGTGACTAGACTCAAAGAGTTGTGAGTTCAATACCAGGGCACAGCAGTGGTGAACCAAACTTGCATAATTGAGTTAAAGCCAGAAGAGGCATGGCATGTGGAACTAGAACAACCTACCCCAGTGGATGAAATGAAAGGTTCAGTTTGAAATTCCAATCAACTGATTTCTCATTCAGTAGACCACCTGCACATCCATTTTCTTTCCTATCAGAATGTCTCTACTTTTGCATCTGGGCTCAATGCAAGTCAGCCTGAAAAGTTGAATCCTTCATTTAACATTGAGACTGGTTCCTTTTATTGCTATTCCATTGTGACCAAAGTCAGCAATCAAAGAACAAAATGTTTGTCACTCTGAGATGTTTCATAGGATCAAACCAAACTGAACAGTAAAATCTGAAGTTGTCCAACTGGTCTTTCATACAAAGTAGTAAAATCCTTCTCTGATGTTAAGAAAAGGGTGTTTAAAACCAATGAAATTACTAAACTGGTCAATCTATCATTGATCTTGTGGATATTGATCTATCATTGATCTTGTGGATATTGATCTATCATTGATCTTGTGGATATTGATCTATCATTGATCTTGTGGATATTGATCTATCATTGATCTTGTGGATATTGATCTATCATTGATCTTGTGGATATTGATCTATCATTGATCTTGTGGATATTGATCTATCATTGATCTTGTGGATATTGATCTATCATTGATCTTGTGGATATTGATCTATCATTGATCTTGTGGATATTGATCTATCATTGATCTTGTGGATATTGATCTATCATTGATCTTGTGGATATTGATCTATCATTGATCTTGTGGATATTTTTTGATTAATGACAATTATCAATTATCTCTTTGCAGATTGTTTTCTCAATTGTTTCTTGCTGTAATTTTTATTGTCTTTTCGTTTCTTTTTTTTTTTTTTTTCATAATTCCCCCACCCTCACCAACCATCAGAATGAAAACTTAAAAGATGAACTTGATGTTGAACAGACAGACAGATTTCTCTCTGCTAATAACAGCTTTGAATTAAGTAAAGATGATGCACCCCCTGCTGGAGATGTAAGTAACTACATTCTGTTTTCTTTCTCTTTTATTTTCATCGTGATTTTCATTTAATCAGATACAAAAGCAGCATTTGTTTTTTAATAGAAATTTAAAGTGTTTTATTTTCTTGTTTATCCTCAGGGCATTTAATGAATATTATTAAAACATTAAAAAAAAAAAATTCATGACAATGAAGACAAAGGTGAGAATTAAAAATGTGTGTGTGTCTATATTTCTGAGATGAGGTATTTAACTATTTAAAAGACTGTCTGGACTTTTGTCCCAAGGGCACATTGATCAGTGAATAAAAATTGGTTGAAGTAATCCATTTTTCACCCAAAATTTTTTGAGTTCAATAAACTGGCCACAGCAGAGGTGAACAAAAACTTTTTGAGTTTAGTTAGTAAAGGATACCCAAAGGCATCTAAGAATTCAGTTGGAATTCCAACATAAATCATCTGAAGATATCCAGCCTTGTACAATGTCATAAATTTCATGACAATAAAGATGACAATACTGTCCAAACAATTAAAATTTATATATATATATATATATATATATATATATAATATAAAGTTTTTTTGAAAGTCTCTTTCTCTATTTATATATATATATATATATATATATATATATATAAAAAATCCCAAAAAAATCTAGAAAACTCAATGTCAAGACAGAGGTTTCTCTATATTATTTTGCTCAAACACTAATATTCCATGTTTGTTTTAACTTTGTTTTTTTTTGAAAGTCTGATTTTTTGGATTGTGATTACCGATTAAATGTAATTTAATTATAACCATGGAAATATTAGATTTTCTCCAGGTGTTTCTTATATTGGTTAAACTTGTATATATATATATATATATATATATATATATTAAATTTAAAAATTATAATGTTGCAAATAAATTTCATAATTTAATGTTTATTTTAAAAAAATTAAATGGATTTCTGTCTCAAGCCAAGTTGCATGAAATGCCTCATTGAAATCAGATATATTTAAATTTTCTCAGCTATCAATACATAAATAAAACCTGAAGATTTATGGAAAATGAAACTGTCATTGCTATAAGACACCAGAACACCAGTCTTTCCCAAAGATTAATAAATAGTTTAACAAGACTCTTGTTATATTGTATTGCACTATTTTATTCCAGCTAAAAGTGTATATTATATATTATAATTGCCAGGAGAAATAGACACCAGAATATTTTAATTTGGACTGTGCACAAATTTGTTTTGTATTTTTAAATGCTTTTTATAAGAAGAATAGTCTTGGGCAACTTTTGTGAAACATAAATGTAAAACGATTTTGACTTGTATAAAACTAAATTATCCTGTACTAAACATTTAACCCAGAAAGCTTCACCGATATTTCACTGGTTTTTGGGTATAAAACTTAAAACAGTCGAAAATATTAACAAATAAAAATCCGATTTTCAGCATTAATTGACCTACAAGGTTTGATATGCTGGTAAAACATACTAAACCAAACTGACTTTCACCAGGTGTTTCATTTATGGTTAAACTTGCAAGAACTTCAAACAAACCCCTCTCATTCATGGGGGGGGGGATAAATTATTGCTCCCTCTCTTTCCTGTTCTATTGTTCTGTTTAAGAAGAAAATTGAGAACGCTGAAAATGGCCAAAATCTAGTTCCAAACACAAAAAGAAACAGATTCAAAAGTTTGCAATTTTTTGGTGAATATTTTTTTTTCAAGTTGTTTTTTTATTTTTTAGGTGATTACACCAACAATGTTCATGGTTGGGACTGGAGACTTGAGGGTGCCCCCCAAATCAGCTCATGAATTCTACAAAGCACTAAAAGCTCGGCAGGTTCCTGTCAGGTCAGTTGAAGTTTATAATAGTCTCCTTCAACAAATATCAATTTTATCAACAAAATTACTTCATCCTTCCCCATCTATTTAAAAACTGGAAATAGTAACAAAAGAACAATCTTGCTGAACATAGATGTGTTGTTACATTAATAAATTACATGGAGGCCTCTTGTGTCATCTTCCTGATCAATTTTAAAGCAGTTATTTAATATTAATTTTCAATGATGTTTTTCCTTTAACAAGTTAAGGAGAATTTTATATATACATACATACACACACACACACACATTTTACTATAAACATTGGGGTATCACAATGAGAAATGGGAGAGCTGAGTTTGGATTCCAGTTGAGTTTGTTACATACTTATATGCAAATATCCTTCTGGAAAGGTATAAATTCAACACTTCCACAATCTATGGGTTAAATAGTAGGGTAAACTGAGCTTTTTAGTTTTAGCTGGCAACTAGAGTCTAGGAGAAGGACAACTCTGGATTTAATATATATATATATATATATATATATATATATAAAGTGTGAACATAAACTAAATAACAAGATATTAGCAACTATATATACATGTTATCACATGCATATACAGATGAGCAAATATTTATTAAAGGTGTAAACAAGAGTGCTCAATGTAGTTAAAGTATATATTAATAAATAACACATATACCTACATTTGCAGTTCATTTACCATTTGTGCCTAACCATAAAACTGAGTTGCACTAGAAATGTCGGTGGGGTGTGTGTGTGTGGGGGGGTATATATATATATATATATATATATATATATATATATAATGAGATGTGCATATATGTAATAATTGAAAAGGAACTTTCATTTAGTGATATTTTTTTTTAAATGTTTTTAAGTTTTAATATTTTTTGCATTCTGAAATAATTCTACTTCTGTTTTAACAGACATTCCTAATTAAATTCTTGAACAATCTTTTCAGATTCTTGGCTTATGCTGAAAACAGTCATCCGTTAAACAAAGTGGATGCTGAAGCTGATGCATTTGTGAACATTGTCTCTTGGTTCTGGCAGCATCTCTGTTGAATTGGTTCCTTTTATTTTAACCTTTGCTACACAATATGTTGAGAGAAATGACTTCAGTAGTGTGGCTTTATAAGTTTTTTTTTTTTCTTTTCTTTCTATAAGACCCACCACCACCGATGTCAAGTGGGCACCCAGCCACATCTCATATATTAAAAATGTTTTCCTTATATATATATATATATATATATATATATATATATATAATTTTATTTCTTGTCAGGAAGAGACTAATAATGATCTCTTATATGATTTTTTTTTTTTTTTTAACCAAATTTTTAATTAATTCCGTCTCCCTTGGGCACCTAGTTTTTCCTTATTTTCTCACACACACATTGGTTGTTGGGGTAACAAATACTTTCCATTGTTAACAAGTCTGTCATCAACCACAAAATCTGCTTTAACACCTTTACCTATATAAGCATCTACTTTTAACTTTTCCTCCAGATAAGATTTTTTTTTATTTATTAATATACATCTGCCTGTCTGCTTCCTCCTTTTCTTGTCTCTTATGTATAAGGCAATTCCTGCCTTTTTAAAAAGAAAAAAAAATTCCTTTTAACTCAGACTTAATTTTCTCTTTTAATTTTTCCATTAAAAATTTTCATCAAAGGAAATTTTTCCAATCATGGGAAAAAAAAAATTGTATGCTTTTCACATTTCAAATAAAACAACAGCCCCTTCCCATCTTTTTTTAACAATGTTTTGATGATAATAAAGATAATAATTAACCAAAAAGAAACCAGTGATGCTTAGAATAATGTAAACCTATTTACTCAAAAAAGAAAAAAAAAATTGAACTGTAAATGTTTACTGGTAAAATCTGCAGACATGGAAATTATTTTGTATTTATACATAAGTGCATCTTGACTACACATAATTTTGAACACCTAAATTTTAAGTTTTCATTTGTTTGAATTTAATGAATTCCAAAGAAAAATTGTTATCCTTTGGATCAGTTAGAAATTCTTGAAATTCATTTTGGACATTTCCTCAACCTTTAAAGTTTCACAGCAGAAAATAACATTTTCTGGTCTACATTCTTTCTGGGAAGAGATTGACAGTATTGTTATATGTGCTTTTGGTTTTGTACATTACTTACAAGAAAGTATATTACAATGCAGGTCAAAAATTCTCTTTAGCGGGGAAAAAATACTTCCGTTTGCCAAATAAGAAACATCAGTTGAAATAATCACTGCATTGGGCTTACATTTCTGCTTTTTTTTTTTCTTTTCTTTTTTCCATTAAAACGACAAAAAACTTCTTGGCTACAAAAGTAAGACACATTTGAGTTAAACCATCTTTTTTAAAAAGAAACAGTAAGAAAAACAAACAAAAAATAAATGTAACACTACAACCAAATCACTATTGTTTCCACCAATTTTCTTTTGGTTGAAACTCTGAATTTTGCAGAATCCAATGTTCCAGTCCATTCTGCACATTGTTATTTAAACTTGTTGAAGTAATTTTGTTACTCCCTGTACATATAACAAAAATTTGATTGACACTGTCTTCATATTTTTGCTTTATCCAGTCTTTAGAATTTCAGAAAGTTCTAAAAAATAAAAAAAACATAAACCTGAAAAATGGGAAAGACAATGATTTAAAATTTTGTTAATTTTTTTTTTTAATCCACAAATCAATTTGAAAAGTGTCCGGAAAAAAAAAAATTTGATAAAACCTATTATTCTGAATTTTTCTTTTTCTTTATTATTTAAAAATATACATGGAACTTTTGAGAAAAAAAAAAAAATACTTGCTCTTATTTTGATCAACATTGCTGTCAGGAGGGGAAAATAGAATATATATAAAAAAAATTATTATTGTTTTCTTTAGATGTTATTCAATAAATATAAGTTTTTTTTGGGTTTTTTTTTTTTTTATTAAACTTAATTTAAACAGCATTTACCCTCTGACCATGTTTCATATAAACATTGGTTTACCCTCAATGTTGATCAATTAAAAACAAAAAAAAATCTGTCTTTTGGGAACATTTTGTTTAAATATTTAATATAAATAAATAAACTATTAAGATTTTTTTTTTTTCTTCTTTTCTTTGAAAATTTTCCCCATGAGACTTTTTTTTTTCAAAGTTGATTTTATCTTATGTATTGTCAATCTGAAATCGAAACTTATGTAGCACAAGAGGGAATTTGATTCTCCTCAACATGGAGGCAATTTTGTTGCAGATCAAGTTCTCCTTTTTTGATTCAACCGTAATTTTTATCCTATCAAATGGTACAGGAGTCCAAAGTTAAAAATTGTGCCCACCTTACCACAAAAAAAAAAAAGGACAATGCAATTTCAGCCATGTCAAATTTAGTTCCAATTTATGGTGGCTGAAAAGTTCAGGCCAACACATTTCCCAAAATCTGAGCAAACAGTTTAATTTGGAATCCATTCTTGGTTGAGCTGAAAACTTTTCAACACTCCCTCATACAGTTGCAAAATTTTATTTTTCAAGGGAAATTTTTGTTTTGAGATCAGAAATAATTTGGTTGAGAGATGGAATTTAATCTTTTGTTAATAATGTTTAACTCCTGTGTTATGATGAAATTCTTCCACCAATTTTGGGAGATAAATGTTCAGTTGCTGAGTGACCTATTAATATTATAAAGTCGTTGAATTTTTGTTTAGTATTTAAAAAAAAAAAAAAAAAAAAAAAAAAATTAATTAATTTTTAACTATAACGGGTATTAAAAATAAAGTTTAATTTAATTTTCAACTTAATTTTAGGAAGTGTTTGGTTTTTACAATGCTGACTTTGCTTATTTTCTCCTGAACAGGATTTTCTTTTCATTTGATTTCTCAGGAAGGGGAAATAAAATTTCTTACTTTTAAAAGTGACAAATTTTCAAGTTTGTAGAGTGGAAACTGAATATTTGGACAGAAAAAGTGAATTAAATTCTTCTGGATTCAAAATCATTTTACTCTCATGACTGAAAAAGAAAACATTTTAATTTATATAAATTTTTTTTTTTTTTTTTTTTTTTAATCTTTACTTCCTACTCTACAAGCTTTTCTCATTTCAACATTTAATTAAACCTTTATGACTTGTAGTCTATTTGTTTTAGTAACAAGTTCCCAATGACGAAACCATTTACTACCCCCACCCCCAAATGCATTATTACCTTGGTTGAGATAACATTTTCAAAAGCTTAAAATACAATTTTGTTTTACAAATGTGCTGAAAAAGATTTCCCTCTTGTAAAATTAGCTCAGTAAAAGGTTAATAATATTCAATTAGTTACTTTTGAAAATGGGTTTCCATCTTCCATTAATTAAAAATATCTCACTCTAGATGTCTACAAACCTCTCTCTCTAAGATGACTTTCAGAATAGTTTAAACCATTCTCTGAAGATTCAAGACACTGAAAGAAATAGTGGGAGAAGTGGGTAAATAAGGGTTTTTATTTTAAAGATGTTAAAACTTGCAATTATTTTTATTTCTACGAGTCAAATTTAACAAGAAAAAGTGAAAAACAGGAGCTCAATTGGGAAAGAATCAACTCTACCCAACTGAAAGGGGGGGGGATACCAAAACAAATTTCAACTTTTAAAATGTCATTTAAAAAATTGATTTAATTAGCTGTAATAAAAACAACCTATAGGTTGTGTTGTAAGTAAATAAAAGTTAATATTGTCTTGTGGCTGTTAAATATCTTCTAGGAAACATTTCAGCATTATCATGTTTTTTTGGTTTGGGTATTTTGATTTTTATAATTTTTGACACAGGATTTGAGATGATTTGATTACTCCTTTAGCTGTGGGTGTATTACTAGAATTCTTTAATGTAAATTGAACATCAAATGAAAATGTTTAATATGGCCAAAAAAAAATACAAACAAACAATGAGAAATCTCTGTTACCTCATTTTTTTTTTTTTTTTTTGTGTTTTCATTTACAATCCTGAAAATAATTCATCTTTTTACTCTACTACTGTTTTCACACTTTTCCCCTTCCACTTGAATGAAAGGTTGCTAGCTGCAAATTCATCCCTCAGTGGATGAAAGGGTTTAACTGAAAGTAACTCCTGTGATTTATTCTCGGTGATATTGCAGTATTTACACACTTTGAATTCTGTATATACTAATCTTTTAAAAAGAAACTATTATTGGTTTGGGGGGGGGGCTAGTCTGGTTTAATATTTGCCTTTTCATATTTTAAACTCTTAAAAAATCAAAGCAGCACTTGCAGGTTTTGATTTAGTGTAGCTGAGGGTCTCCCATTTTAAGTGCCCAGTTAGACAAGACAGAAAGACTGGTTGCTAAAAATGTTTTTGTTGTACAATGGAAATCAGCCAAACATTTGCAGTGTTGATGGCAGAACTGAATGGTCATATTGAATTATTTTAGCTTAGTCTGGCAAAAGGCTACAAGTATGGGAGCACTTCATTAAGATCAAATTGTTTTGCAAGACCAGCTTGTTAATCATTGCTTCATGGCAAGATGCCTTTGGTACAATGGTACAAATTTGAAAATTCTGTGTTTGTGTGCGTGTGTATATACAGTTCAACTCTTGCAAAGCACATTTTCCATGAGTTAACAACTCTTATGCAGATTTTAAATTCAAAATCTAAACTGTCCATTTCTCTTTCAATCTTGGAAGTAAATCTGATAGAAACCTCGCCACTCTCTATAAGGCATATTAAATTCTGAATCTTAAAGAAAGTCGTATCACAGATTAGCTGCCATTTATAGGACATGCTTGCCAGTGATTTGGAGGAGATCTATAATGATAGATTTCATTGAATGTGTAACACTTCTGCCACTGAGAGGAAGACAGACATGGACTCTGAGTGAGTGTGTGTATGCGCATTTAAGTGTGGCTGAGTTCCCTATGCCCAACCCTAGTTACTTTCTTCACCCTGTGTGCAATGTGATTAAAAGGAATCTTTGAAGGTAAAGAAAAAAAAAAATGCCTTAACAAAAAAAAAAAAATAAAAATGTTATTTGAATGTTTTTTTTTATGTGTTTATTCTTTCTTTTGCTCTTAAATTTCCTTGCAAGCAAAATATTTTCAAGGAAATTGACTCTTTTATTTATATTTCTGAGATGAGGTATTGTGAACACAACATTATTCGGACTAGCGTCCTAATCTTTGTCACCATATTTATTACAATGTTTTGGCCGTTGTATGCTCCAGCCTTCTTCAGGTGGTTGGAATATTGAACTGAACCCTGGAGTAGGCTGTTCTAGTTCCACATGCCATGTCTAATGTATGTCAGTTATCTCCTGTTAATTCCTCTCTCCAAGTTCTCCACTGCCTTAACCAGGTATTGATCTCACACTCTTCGGGTCCTGTCTAACTAACGCCTTTATCCACTGTGTCCTTGTGGACATCTGTGTATTATAAACCTAATATCTTCAGCAACTATTTTTTTTTTGTTTTTTACCAGTGCTCATATTGCAATTTTTGCTGTTATCATTTCCTGTTTTTACCAGAGCTCATATTGCAATTTTGTTGTTATTGCTTTTCTCTGGCACTCTTTATTACTGGTTCCTATATTGTATTCATTTCTATGCTTGGTTGGCTCAGGAGATTTTTGTGGCCTAGCATATGTGCTGATTCCTTAAGTTTACAAATTTTCCACTGATGTTCTTTGTGGGATGAGGTTGAGATCATTGACAGAGGGTGGTGATCTCCCTTTTCTCTCCATATGTGGTCAGCCACGCCTGATTTTTCCACTTCCCCTTGTTTTACAGTAATAAGCCGAAACGTAATGAATATGGCGACAAAGATGAGGACAATAGTTCGAATAATGTAAATAGCATATATATTTCCATCTTTGGTTTTTCAGAAAAAGAACACATGCTACACATATTCCTCCAGTGTGTGTGTGTGTGGGGATTATAAACTTTCTATTATACTTCTTTGTCATTTTTTCATCTCTGATAAAACTGCAATTGAAAAGAAAATTGTCAAGTTTGATAGAAATTTTATATGGGAAAACTTGTCTATTAGCATGGTGTCTGTTTTTATGGTGGTGATGGCCTTGTAGTCTTTGGGACCCTGTTTTATGACCTTATTCTTGTGGAGTTTGGGCACCCCGAGGCGGTGTAATGGTTAGCAAGCTTGTCTTGCTAGAACAATTACGCCTGAGTAGTGAGTTCGATCCTTGCTGCATAGCCCATACTTTCGGCCTTGTGCCACATTTAAGCTATGCTTGGAAAAATCACTTCTTGTGGAGTCGTGGAAGTACTAAGTGACCCCTAGCAATTGCTGGATGCAGCTGAAGAATATATGAGCTAAACTATTAAAAGCAAAGACATATTCATATGGATTAATTGCTTGTGAGTTTAGAAGACAGTTTAGAAATGTTTGGCCTCTTATCTAACCATTGAGCCATGCTTTCAAATAAATACCTAATAAAATATTAACTTTTTTGTTGAAGCAACAACAAAAACAAATCTTATTTACTTAAATTACAAAACAGTTACATGTTTTTTTTTTCTTATTTTATCAAAATAATAATTCAAGCAAATAAACAAAAAAAAAAAAAAAAAACACTCATTGGTGCAGGTTGACACTTGTTGATGGCATTGTTGGGGTGGTGGGCAGAGGCAGGAGACCCACCTGCCTTCAATCAATGGCACTCTGGCCACTTCAAATCGCTGCTTCTGTCTCAGTTGGCCAGATTAAATGACAGAAGGTAAATTTATCCCTTTTGTGCCTGTCCCACTGCTGTCCTGAAATGAAAGAGGAGGAGAAAAAACAAAGAAGGTTAGAGAAAAAGCCATTTTAAACAAGGATCAAATAGAATTAATTTTTTAGATTCATACCAGGAGATAAAAGGAATTAAAAATCAGATTTAATGAACATTTCTTGTATATTGGATAATTTTCAGCTCACGAACAGGAAAAGAATGGCTGGTTTTTGTTTTTTTCAACACTAAAGAATTCTGCTCATTAATATGAACTCTTGCACAAAATACCAATTTAACAACCCTGTGCCAAACTTAATCTTAGTAAATATGAAAAATGCAAACAAAGTGAAATAAATTCAATCCTCACTGAGTACCCAACTGTTGTTGCCTTGTGCCTGACAGTGATGTTCCAGAATCTTCTATTGTTTTGTACCAGAATAAATCAACATGATAAAAATCAGGTGTGGAAGTGTGGCAAATAAAGGAAATGCAATTTATACTAGGTACCCAACTTTGTGACCTTGTGCCAGACTTAGCTATGTAAATTTGTTTTTCTGTCCTTATACCCAATATATTCAAGAGCAAATGTCTTGAACTATTTAAAGTAAAAGGATTGAATGCCACCAATCTCCAGAAACTTATTTGTTACTAATTAAATAAAACTTTGTAGGGTTTTGATATTTAGATTTTATGCATGATCATCATTAACCAAAACCAACCCTGTATAGAGGTGTGTCCAGAAGAAGAGATGTAATAACCTATTTTGATGGAAATGCAAAGTTCTGTACAGGTTAAGAGGTAATAGAATTTAGTGTTCCTTGAGGAAGGAATGTCTACACTATCAAAAACTAAAATATTTCATAAAAATATTAATTAATAAGTTCAACATAAGGATAACAAATGTGACTGAAGTAAAAATCACAATATAAATAAGAATTACTTGGACTAAAAATTAAAAACTCTCACTGGAACAAAAAAATGTTTGAAACATTTTTATCTACAGAAAAAAAAAAGACACATTGGCTCTAAAAAGTCATGCTTACCAAAATAGTCACAAACTCACTAAGATATAAAAGAAAAATAAATAGTAAAAAGTTGGATTGGAAGGAATAATCTTTATATAATTTAAAGTCACACTCTAGTGACTTTTTTTCCTGGTATGTGTCACAAATGCTTGTCTTATTTGAACATCATGGAGGATAAGCAGGCAAAGTGACATATATCCATTCAGCAGTTTCAACTGTATAGCAGCAAAATTAACTCAAGTACTAAGAGAGGCGTAGATACAACTAATAAATAAATTTATAAATGATTTGAAACTTTTGTTAAATATAAGTGAATTAATTAAAAACCTAAACTTTGTTATGTGAATTTTTAAATCAAATACAAAACAATGCTTTGCCCTGAACACATTTCTAGTTTTTAGACCAACCAACCGAATTATGATAAAAACATTGCAACAAAACAAATCCGATTTTTTTGTTTTTACAAATAAAACTCCTTTTTTACAACAGAATTGTTTAAAAGGTGTGAAAGTTCCACAGAATTTTAAATTGATAGCTCACCACAAATTCCAAATGCCTAAGAAGCAGTCTAATTATTAGGAACTAAAGAACAAATAAGCATCTTGAATAACTATCAAATGTAGCCAAGAGACTATACTCATTCATTATGTAAGTCATCATTATTTTAAGTGGCAATGAAATTAAAACAATAACAGTTAAACTGTTGTATTTTGTTATTTTTTTGTTATTATTACTTTAGGCTACTTTACATGCTTTGTCTATTAAATTCTATAGATTTAAAACAGACAAGATTTGTTGAGGTCATATCTGATATTTTAAGAGTTTATATACAATGCCTTACCATGATGCAGAAATTCTTTGGACAATGAAAAGTTGTTTCAAGAAGCTAACATGAAACATTTTAATTAGTTTTGATAAGTTACTTGATTTTTTTTTTATGTCCAACTTGATTAGTCAAAAGTCATGATAAAAAGCAACAAAATGAAAAAGGCCAAGAGAAGGATCCCCATTGTATGTTTACAATTGTGCAGTCAGTCATCACATTCAAAGGAACAAAAGAAGTAAAAGCTTCAAGTTTGTTTGTTTTTTTCATATAAAGCTTATTTCAGAGACTGTTCTTAAGTAAATGGCAAAAGCTTCAATTATTCTTGTTATGCTTATCTTCAAAAGCAGAACGGGAAAAATTATTTGAATCAATCTGATAAAAAGATTGATCTTTTTTTCTTCTTCTCATAATTGTTTTTCTTCAAAATAATTCCCAGGTCATGTTGATCTGAAAACTTTTAATAAATGAATTTATTTATGATTATTTCCTGTCAACCTTTTACCCTAACTCAATATACAATACTGATAATCTTGTGTGTAGGACTCCAGAGATCCACAATGGGCCTTAACATGTTGGTAAAAATTGCTAAACAGGCCTACAACTTAATATTAGGTTTCATTACCACATGGTTGATATCTGTTCTGGAGAATTGGATTTCATAAATGTCATTAAAAAAATAAATAAATAAAAGGTTCCATGGTAAAGATGATTTATAATTTGAAACCAATTTCAACCTAAATAAAAATTAATGTTTATGTAGAAGGATTTAAAAACTACATTGATTGCAATACTATTTTTACATGTTAGATGCCTTTTCCACACTTTTCTGTCATGAGAAAACTCTCAGAAGCAAATATTTTCTTGTAAGCCTTCAAAGACAAAGAATACGCACATCTCTGGGATAAACAGTAGAGAAGAATTAAGACTAATGTTTTCTTTTTATGAAGGCCAAATGTTTTTTAAACAGCAAGTGTATTGATAAGTGACAATCTAAACAAGAGGGGAGGCATAATGAAGAATGAAGGGTTGTGGCAGAAAGGAGAGAGAGAGAGAGAAATTTGGTTTGGTTTATGGCATATCAACCTTAATGGATTATTTAATGCTGACAAGATTTTATTGCTGGTAATTTTTTTTCAATAATGTGTTACGGGTAATAATTTTTTCTTCAAAAACTTATTGCTGGTAATATTTTTTTTACAAAAATGTATTGCTGGTATTAAAACCTATTTTTACATGTTTTGACCACAGTTTAGGTATTAACTATTTGCCCATAACTGGAACTCTAACAGGTTCTACCACCTTGTGTCAGGGTGAACCTGGGAACACTAGCAATTAAGAGGTGGTTCCACGTTCCTTAAAACCTCCTGATCAGAGGGCTTGCTGTCAGTTTATTGTCTTACCCAGGATGCAGATGTAATTTACCTTCATACCCAGGACACAGATAGAAAAAAAATGTGAAAGAGAGAGAAAGAGGGAAGCAATGGAAAGAGTGAGGACAGAGGAGGTGATGTAGAGGGATAAGAAAGAGTGAGGGTGGGGGAGGGAATAAAGAGGGAGAGGAGTTCAGAGAAAAGGAAGAGGATTTTTTAAAAGACTAACAATTATACAATATTTTATGATATTCAAATTCCAGTCAAAAATGGTCAAAATACCTGATATTTGGAAGGATCAAATGGCAGCATATGTGAAGTAGAACTTATCGATCCTTTTTCTGAGATTTTCTCTCTGGTTCTTCCATCTGTGAAGTGAAATTAATGACACCATTCAAATTAGAAGGAATCCATCATCCAAAGAATTATCACTTTTTCAATTTCAAATGTTTATTGATAAAATACACGTATTTAAGATTAAATCTTTACAATATCAAGTTATTCTCTGGGAAAAAAATTTCAACTGGTGTCTTTTCTACAAAGGATCAAAGAAATTCAGTGATTCATGTAAGATTTCTGTTGAGCTTTACTGACATCTTTGAAAATCTTAATCCATTATTCTATTTGGCATTGCAACAAAGGAATGTTGAAAACTTCATTGCCCAACCCACATCTCAAAATCTGACAAGATGAACAAAGATTTTTTTTTTTCTCTTTCAGTTGGAAAACATCTTGTTTAGACCAAGAACTCCTTCTGGCAGGAAATTACATACACATGCACACACACAAATTATAAATAGATGATGCAAATATAGTTTTAAGATATTCATGGGTAAAAGTGCTCAATATCAGAGATAGAGTGAAAAGATTGTACTGAAGCATGAAACAGACTGTTGCTGATTGGTGTTGATTTGTGTCCACTATATATATATATATATATATATATATATAAAATAAATGTGAATGTCATTGTGTCACACTTTTTTAATTAAATGACACACAACTCTCTAACTTTCAATAGTTCATGTTACAGAAATTTTGGATTTCTGAGTTTTCATTACTGTTGATTGTTTCGGTGATTTTTTTTTATGTAATTTTTGTGGCAAATTTTTTTGTACAATAATGTTTACAACTTGGAAATAAATTTGGATATAATCAAAATCCAGCAAAAGTCACTCATGAACTAAAAATAATTGTTTGTATGAAAAGTAAGAACCTATGCACATCAAATTATCTTTAAATTAAGTGGTGGCAGAAGAATCATCGTTGAACTTTTAAAATGTAAGCTTAAATATTAATTCAATACTTAAATGCAGTGATCAATTTTGAGTTCTTCTGTAGTTTATCGCATACAGCAGCAGTATGGCTTGCAAAAATAAAATCTCCATGAACAAAGGACAAGATTGTAATCAAAAGAACCAAGACTGCATCAAGGAAAAGAAAAATGTAAATGAAAACTCAGATCAAATGGCAGCCAGAAGAGCTGTCAATGTTGAGAATATGCAAAGACACTCAAACTTCTGAACAAAGGCCTAATCAAGAGCCCTCCTCAGGAGCAAGTTTAAATGATACCTGATAGGGCGGATTTTAAGCTAGTATATATGTAAAATTATTTTTGATACTTTTTGGACTTTACAAATGTTGGGAGGTGGGTTCCTCACACCAAAACAAAGATAAAAGTCCATGAAAATATATCCTTTGTTTTTCAGTTAACTTCAAAGTTTATGGTAGACACTGTTAAATGCACCATCCAAGATACAATACAAAAATACTTTTATAAACTTTACAGGATGGTTCTTGACAATAAAACAAGGTAGAATGTCCATATAAACATATATCCAAAAGGCCATCATTGTAACTCAACACAGCAACTCATAACGGATCATTGACTGGCAGATCCTCTCAAATACTTCCACTTAGTGTTGAATGATTTCACAGGCCCCCATGACACGTTGATGAAGCATCTCTGTATTATTAATACCTGCTGTATAAACCAATTGTGGCACCACAAATAAAAATCCAAAGGATTGAGGATCTATGAACATATGTTTGTATGGACTTTTGTTCTTGTTTTGGTGTGAGGAACCTGCCTCTAAAGTTTGTAAAAGTATTTTTGATATACCTTGTATATACGATGCTCTATCTCTGATATTGACCACTTTATTACAAAGACTGCTCGCCTTAAATGTCCTTTCTTTCAGACTTCAACTGACTGATAACTTTTCTGGCTTTACATCATCTTTGTTATTGCTATATATATATATATATATATATATATATATATATATATATATATATATATATATATTGATATACAGACAGATACAGGATGCAATGGGTAAATTGTCACCATTTTATATTTTTGATTTCATGTGTGTGCATTGTTTCTTTTTGATTTTGTTGACTGCTCTTTATAGTAGGGTCAGTTGGGCACCATGATACAACTCTTTCAGATATTTAGAAATACTGCTTGGCATTTGCACTGGAAGCTCCTATTTGAACATTTCAAAATGTTTGGGTGTCAATCTGAGGACAGTACAGAAGATTTGGAAAGAGTTGGAGAAGTCTAATGGTGATTACAAACATACAACAACTTGGAAAACTCACTCTATTCTGATGAGAAAAGAACTCATGAATTTGTTGGTGAGGGCCTCAGACTCAAGACTGGGGCCTACATCAAGTGCCTTGAGGAGGTAGTGCTGCCCTAGGTCAAGAGGGTTGCTGCTATGAGATTATATCTGGCAACAGAACTCTGCACCATGCCACACAAGCAGGAGAACCCAGTCATAGCTGTCAGACAATTTTTTGCAACCACATCACCTCTTACATTTGGCCATCAAACTCCCCAGACCGCAACCTTCTTGGTTATGTGTGGGGCATATGAGAGTCCAACAAAACCCTTTGTAACACCAAAGATGAACCAACTTAAACAAGGAGACTGTCCAGAAGAGTTGCAGGAGATTCTGAAGTCGTCTGGATGCCATGGTTGAAGCCAATGACGATTTTATTGAATAAATTTACTGTTAGGTATTTCAATATATTTTTGCATAATTTTTGGTAAATATATGTTAAAATGAGATGTTAGTGTTATTTTCATTTTAGTGTAATTTAGACGACAATTTATCCATCGCACCCTGTATTCAGACAGACAGATAGAAATCCCTCAAACCAAGAGGTATACAATAATTACGCTTTATTAAAAACAACTTAAAAGAAAAAAGTGTTCAAAAGCTAATATCAAATTAACAGAAACTGTCGAGCATTTCAGTCATCTTTTGAGATCATCAAGCTGTAAATGCTATAAAGTGTGAAAATGGTACATGGGGCTGTGATGAGGGTCATAAGCATTAGGACACCACCACCATCTTTCTTCTCTTTTTTTTCCTAAATCCAGTGTCAAGTGCACCAGCAAATATTTCTTTATGTGTAAACACCTCTGAATCAGGCATTCAATGACTTGCTTGGTTCTCGAGGCATAAAAAATTAGCAAGTTTCTCTTCCATTTGGAGCCATCAGAAATTGTGTATAGACAATTTTGGCATCTCGGAATTTTTCAATTTGGTTATTTGTTCATCTCTCTATCAAAGCAAGATAATTGCAGGAAAGAAGCTATAAGAGCAAAAGGCAGACAATCTTGCAGCCAATATTCCATACTTACTTCTCCAAAACATTTTGCCAAGGCAGCTAGCCCAAATTCCAAGGGACAGAACAAACAAAAACAAACAATTTTGGACAACAGAAATGTTTACAATAAAAACACCATTGCATATTTAAGAAAATATTTCACCCTATTTTTATGAAAAGCAATTTTATTTTTATTTTATGAAAAGCATGAAATAAACAGATAAAAAAAAAAAAAAATCATCCATATTTTTTTTTATTATAAACACACTATTCCAAGGTTCAATTGTCTTAAAAAATAGAAAAAAAAAATTTTTTTTCAAGTTTTTTTTTTTTGAAAATACAATGAACAGAAATTTTAAAGTGATTTGACTTAACTTTTACAAAAATAAACTTCATTTTTAAAAATTCTTAATGGCTTACTTTCTGCAGGCGTTTCCATTTTTGGCAAAATTAACGAATCTCTTCTGTCTGTTTCTCTTGACTTTGATTTCTTTGATTCTGAATTTGTTTTTTTCTCTTGTCCTTTTCTGGGTGTGTCACTCAGTTTTGAAAATTGCTTTACTTTATCAAGGGGACTTCGTTTTAAACATTTTTCATCAGATCTGTCAAGAAGAAATAAATCAATAAAAGAGAAAAAAATATTAATTGCATTAATTTATCCAGTGTGTGTATGGAAAACATTCTGAAAAGTTTTTTTTTTCATTCAGCCAATCAGAAAAGAAAAATAAAGTGCATAACAATAGAAAACCTTTCTTCAATCAAAAAATAACATGAAAAATGAAAGCAAACATTTAATGTTAAACATGAAATATAAACTTGTCAAAAATTAATAACAACAAAAATTGCCATTTAAGAAATCCACACAACTTTTAGTACAGAAAGCAACTTAGCCATGTAAAATAATTTGTCTAGCTATTGCGGATAATTGATCACTGAATGATAAAGTGTTTAAATTTCACAGTTGTGCTGTCATTCCCTGCTATGGCAACAACTAAAACAACCTCAACTGAAAAGAGTTAAAAAGGTCAGTCAAAGTGGAGGTAATACTTATAAATAATGCAATATTCAAAGCAGTGTAACACTTTAAAAGAAAGAAAAACATTTGAAAAGCAATCTGTATAAATCAAACATAAATTTCTCCAATTTTGCAAGTATGGCCAGAAATTCAGGGATTTTTTTTAATATTAATTTTTTTTTTGATTTTTATCATATATTTACCTATCTACTTCATGGCTTCATTCATATTAAAAATTATTCTTATATAATATTTGACTTAATCTCTGACAAACCTTTTTGTCTTGTTTTTCATGCACTATTTACAAAACTGACTGTCAAAATTAGTTCAAATATCAGAGGAAAAAATTGTAGCTATTTAATTAACAATTTTTTCTCAAATCAGCAGAAAATAATAAAAGTCAAAAACTAAACAATGAAAACTGGATTCAAATGGAGAATTGGAATTAAAATAAAAGCATATTTATTTTTAGTGTTTCTTTTTGTTTTTTAAATAAAGAACAAGTCAATTCTTTAGCAAAAGATGTACATCTGAATGTCTAAAAGCTGATTATAAAATCTTTTGTAAATTATACATAATTAAAAGTATAATGATATGATCTGACAAACCTTTTCACAAGTGAAATAATTTTAAATATCCTTGTGATGCTTTCTACATTGAATGACAAAGGTGGGAAATGAGATGATGATGAATTATAATAAAAAAAAGATGGGGATAAACCTTCACTTCCAGTTAATAAAGTGGTATAACAAAGAATGTCACCAAAGATGTGTTTGCTAAATTAGAATTTAATCAGCCAAAAGATTTTCATTATTAGTGGAATTGAATATTAAGCTTTGTGGGTTTTGAGAAGTTTCTAGAAGCTGAGTTTTTTTGTGGTAGCAAGGAAGAGGAGTAGGAGGACAGTTTTAATTATGGAGTGGAACATATGTCGGAAGGAAAGCTCCAAAGAAAATCATTCATCTTTTTCCCTAAAAGAGCTCATCATGTGACATCTCACAAATTATCAAAAAAGAGACAATAACACATACAAATGACACTTACTTGGATGGCAAATTAAGCTGAGTCATTGGTGTGTAATTAATTGGTGGCATAACATCAACAACCCCAAAGAGAAAATCTGAAGTCACAATGCCATCTTGGGCCTGTGAACAGGTTCGCATATTTTCACTGGCCTGATCCATTTGAGGCAAAATACTCAATTTATCTTGATCAATGTTCCTTCTTTTAACTTTGAAATTATTTTCCTGAAATGGATTCAAAAATGTTTAGTTTTTAATACAACGAAAACCATGTTTTGTTATACTTTTTCATATAAATTTTTTTTTTTAACTTAAACTATCAAAAATGTTAAATCTGTTTAAAAGATATAAGCATATATATAAAAAAAAGGTAAAGTTTGGCTTTAAGTAATCCATTGTAATCCTCTTAACATGGAAGAAGATATTTTGAGCTCGCTTTCTGAAAAAAAGATCTCAAATGGTTTTGTTGTCATTTTGAAAATTGCAAAAGTTTTTAAGATTTTTTCTTAGTATCAATAATCAGGAAGCCATATTTTCATACAGTTTTTTTCAACAATATTCTTAGATTTAAACTTAAGTGTTCAATGATTTACATGGCTACAACTTTTGAGAATCTGAAATTTTTGCAATTCATCAATATTATGAATGCCAAGAGTAACATTTTTGGGATATGTGAAATATCCAAAAAATGTTACTCTTGGTATTGGAGGATTACACATTTTGAGACTGAGTGTATGGGTGAATCTAGACAATCAGAACATGTTAAACAAATTATTAGTCCAAGTCAAACTAATAAATATTACAATTACTTTTTATGTTTTTATCACATTTACTGAAATATATATTCCCACTATCAATGATAGATACAAGGATCATGCTTACATACCTGGCAGATATATAGCTTTTATTTGTTTCTATTCATTTTTTTTTCTTTTAAGTGGTTTTACAAATATAAGCACCTACATATCTGTGGTGTATGCACAAGCTGCCTCATGTTTTATTGTACCAGTCAAACCTAATATTTGCCTCTCCAGAGTTCTTTAAAAAGAAGGTTTTTCTCATAAATCTTTTACCATCAGATAATCCTGACAAAATATCTTATTGCCAAAATGCCATAACTACTTGCTCAGGTATTGACAGGGCCAATACCTTCACTCAGACACTGATTCAGTCTTGCAAAACCAAATTTTACATGAAATTTCAGATAATTTACCTAGTTTTTAATAAAACTAGAAAGTTTGAATTTCATACAAGATTCACTTTAAATTTGAACACACAGTTGCACAATTTTATTTGATATTCTGAAAAAGAAAAAAAAAAATGGAAAAGGAAAAAATTTCAAAATCATAATATTTCTTTTTTCCATGCAAAAAAAGATTTTGCCTGTAATTTTGATGGTCTATCTCATTTACCACTGTAAAAGTAAACATCTCCATTATCGTCTTATGTGACTATTTACATAGATCTTGTCATTTTCTAACAATTGACTTGTCTTCCCCGTATTACCCTCTTAAATTCTGAAAAGCATCTTGTTCCAATGTTATGATTTCCCTGTAGCTATAGGCTTGTGCTCATGAAGAAAAAAAAACAAAAAAACCTTTTCTTTCTGTTCTCTCTCTCTTTCTTTTTGCTTTTTTTTCTTCTCTTCGTGCTTGACCATGTCCATTGCTTTCTGGATTTTTTGCAAAGGTCCGTTTTGATTTTCCCGTTGGATTTTTGCTCGGATCTCTTGAGAGAATTTGGCATAAAATGAATCCCTTTGCAGAAAGTCTTTTTTTAATAACTGTGAGCAAGTTGGTCTGTGACTTGGGTCGAGCCTTAAACATTCCTAAAAAACAAAAAGAAATGCAATTACACACTTGCTTGGAATTGCAATCTTATTATTCTCTGAAAGTGAATGGGTTTCTTAAAGGTTCTGAAATAGAATCATGCATAAACCCCCAAAGTGGTTAATAGATTCTCAAAGGTGATTAATTCACCTAAAGATTTCTCTGGAATCAGTCAAGTATTTCAATTGCAAAGAAAGAAAATTTATCAATGGTTGATATCTACAAAGTGTAGAGTATCACCAGAGTACAAGGTCAACTTGTAATCGAATATGCAGATGTCATGGAGAAACAATGTAAAGAATGGCAAAGTATTCTTGGTCATGATTGTTTGATGACAATGCTTGTAGCAACAATTTGATAATTAAAGAGGTTTGGTAATTTTATATATGTTAATGAAATTCACTCAATGTTGCATCACTTGATGCTGATGATGATTATTTTTCTTATTGATGATAGTGATTATCATCATTATTCTTCCGTTTACCCACAATCAGTGGGGGTGGGGAGGTAGATGCAGATGTAACAGAATATATATTTCAGGCAAGACCTTTTTTTTTTTTTTACTAATGACCACCCAATACAAGTCCCAAGGGCCACTCAAGGTAGAGGGTTACTGAGTGGTGTTGTATTATCATAAGAAAGGGCAAGATAACAGGAAATTCTAGCCTTGATTAGGTCAAGATTTAATTCTAGCCCTGATTAGGTCAAGATTTAATTAGCGAATAATATTTCAAAAGACCAGTGATCAGTGTGAACCAGACATTAGGCAAACCTATCTATTCCTATTATGCTTACAAAGAGAGAGAGAGAGAGAGAGAGAGAGAGAGGCTATCTGGGGAGGGGTCACATTGAGTAGATTAAAAATGACATGCCGATGTAATAGAATATGTTTCAAGCAAAACCTTTTTTTTTTTTGTAACTAATGACCACCCAATACAAGTCCCAAGGGCCACTCAAGGTAGAGGGTTACTGAGTGGTGTTGTATTATCATAAGAAAGAGCAAGATAACAGGAAAGCTAAACAGATAATTCTAGCCTTTAAGAAGTCAAGATTTAATTAGCGAATAAAATTTTGGAGTTCAGGCTGAGATGTTAGGAATATAGAGTTGAAATAGACTTTCAAAGGAACCAAAACCCAATCCTAAACAGGAAATGAGGGATGAACCTCTACTCCTGTTCAAAAGAGAGGAATATGAACAGGACGATAAGCAAACCTATCTATTCCTATTATGCTTACAGAGAGAGGCAATGTGTGTAACATTATCTATTTGAGGACATTATTACTGAGATTTAGGGAAGGGACTACTCCTAGCTGCATATTGCTTTGGAAAAGGGACTTGACCTCTTATCTTTGAAGTCAAACAATTCTCTTTTGTTGTCTCTTGTTTAAACGTTTAGTTTCTCTCTATCTCTCTCTCTCTCTCTCTCTGCCTTCTCAGTGCATTCTCATTTTCTGCCATGTTTTTTTTCTTTCTTTAAAGACATTTATCTGTTAGTCAGTTCTGAGAAAATCTTTCTTTTTCCTATGTCTTTTTTTTCTTTACATAGACTTTTTCTTTGCTATTTTTCTCCATGTTATTCACGTAAGTATTTTTGTCTTTCTTTACCCTCAGCAAATTTGATTTTTAATTCCACTGCATGTTTAGTGGAGAAATGGTGCATGAAGTATTATGACTGGAAAAGAAGATGGAGAGACTTTTTAATTCCACACATGTTTTTAGTTGAAAAATAATGCATGAAGAAACTTTGTTGTTTTTATTATTATTTTTTGGGTGTGTCATTTATGAGTAAATGACAGAAATGGGAAAGTGAGGAATGTGACACTATAAAGTGTTACTGGTAGTAGTTGAAAGGAAGTGACACTTGTAGTATGAAATTAGTATTAAAAGCGTTCATGTGAAAACTCTGTAAAGAATTGGAGAATTGGAAGGGTTGAAAATGTAAAAAAGAAAACATTAAGGTGAAAACCAATGAATTGAAATATGAAGCCAAGGAAAAAAAGAGAAATGTTTTTTCCATTCTGCTGAAGGGAATGTTAAGTCCAAAATATGGAGAAGCAAATAAGTATTGTTATGAATACAAAAGTGAAATGTTAAACAGTCCTGCCAATTTGAAATAAATTAGTTTGTTTTGAAAACTTGACTATTTGGTATTTGAAGGTTAATGTCAGCCAGGAAGCAAATTTTGGTAAAGCCAGAATGTAAACAATGGGATGTTGGATTAGTCATTTTGGAAATCAACAAGCAAAGAGAATTCATTCGAATTCAACAAACAAAATGAAATTCTTTAGAAATAATTCTTAAAAGTTGCTGACAGGAAAAATTGTTTTGATAAAATGGCCAAATGTCGCAAACAAAGTTTATTGTTTTGCAATCTCTGACTACTTCACCAATATCATGTTTCCAGGTTTGGAAGAGACAATTAATTGATGAATATGTAATGAGCTGTGAAGGGTGGTTGAAGTTGAAATACATATAAACCGAGCACTCAGTTGAAGCCAGGAGTAGCAGTTGCAGTTTGAGAAAGAAGTAAACAGAGGCCACAAGAAGCCAGCAGAGAGTGCCAGAGACTGGTGGGAGCCAGGAGAGGCCAGAAGAAGCTATGTGACCTTCTACCGAGAGAATTGCTGGTGTTGAGCGTTGATGACAGAATTCCTGATGAACTAAAATCTCATGTGAATGTTTAACCCACCCCAAGTTTTAGAAGCAGGAGATACAGTATCACAATAGAGAGTTGAACAGGGAGGGTTAATTTTGTTGTATCAACAATTATATAAACCCATTGAAAATTAACGCATCAGCTTTTTTCATTATTTGTTATAATATTTGTATTCTCACCAATTGAAGCATTATTGTCCTTTTTCATAGTACAGTTCTGCCAACTCCATTCAGTGCTTAAAGTATGGACGAAAATTCGATCTTCACTACAAAGAACACATGGGCAGAGCAAATGAAGAAATGAAGCAGTCAACAGATAACCATCAGCTGACCAGTGCCATTTTTTTTTTTTTTGGTTGTATTCAAATACTAAACATTGACACAATTGATAAATACAACTATCTCAGCCACATTGTTTTTATAGTAAGTACCCTAATGGCCATTTAGGATGCTTAGTACAACGGTCACAGTGGTTGTGATATGCAGTTATGAGTGAACATACTGCCCTGACATTTGAGACTGAAAGAAAGTTGCATTGCTTGCTATTGCTATATCATAAATAACATTCTGATTAATAATTTAAAGGGAGTACTGAAAAATTCTTAGTTTGACCCACTTCCCAAACATCGTTATTAGCTTGATCCTGTGGCTGGCATGAGACAGAACCTGGGACAAGCACAACTGGTCGCGACTTGCCTTGTCCCCACCAAAAAAGAGCCCGTATTTGCTTAGCATGTAAAGCTACTGCAGTTGAAATGAGGGAGAAAAAAGCACTTACCACTCTGCCGTAATCCGTCCTCGGCCAGATAACGTAAAAGAATGAGGGGGGACTTGCATTGCATTTTTATGCAATAAAGATGCAATGCATTATGGGACATGGACGCAATGAACTATGGGATCACATGAAGACACAAGGGATTATGGGTATATGGACAAATATAAAAGCAACTACTTTTTTCCCAGTGGGGCAGTTCTTCGAGTGACATTCACGGTTGGCGGCAAGAACAGTCTGTTAGTGTGATTTTGAGACAGAACTCAAGAAGGAAGGACTCGAGGTTGAAATACCAGTTGGGAGAGCTCAAATTTACTCGCTGGTTGCTGTTTTCTTTATTCGCCTCAATCCTCATATTTGTTGTCACTTGAATGGTTCATTGTGTATTTCTTGTCATATTCTTTGGCAAAATTCTGGCTGGTTGATTGTTGTAAAATGTATGCCTTTGTTTTCTACGGAGTTATTAAAGTGTCAGCCTGAATGCATCCCTTACTTCTATTTTGTTTATAACTGGCTTCTTTGATTGTTTCAGCATGAGGCTTTGAAATTAAAAACAGAAGGAGGTAACACTACAATAGTAATGAGGAGAGTGGGGATTCTGGACTGATTTTCAATTCACTTCCAATTTGATCCACCATGTTAAAAATGAGTCATAATTATTCTGAAAACTTTCATGAAAATTTTCTTTGACCAAAATGGGACTTCAACTTTTAATTACTATAAATGTGATTCATTTTGCTTTTATTAAAGTTAACAAATTAACTACTGCAGAAAATAAACAATTAAGATTTTCATTAACTATTATATGAATCATAATCAAATATAGAAGCATATTATATATATATATATATATATATAACAGATATTATATAATTATTGCTATATGAAAACATTACTTCAATATCATATGCTAGGCTATGATGACCCCACTCTCTTACTAGGCCTAGGATAGAAAAAATTGCGATATGAAAGCTGTTAATCAAGAAACAGAAATGATAGCAAAGGCTTCAACAATAGCAACCTCAGTAGAAAAGAGAAGCATTGGTGACTGCAGTCAAACATGATCAGCAGCTAGAGAAGGTTTAAGACTCCAAGTTCTCCATTTAGGATTGTTTCAAGCTGATTAAAATGTTGATTTGCAAATTTGGTGACACAGTAATTGTTATTTCAATCCTGGGTAGTGAAAACTTGGACTTGATGGAAACAAGATAAGGAATAAATGAGTAGTACTAAATAAGAACAAGATATCCCAAAACATCAACTGCAAAATGAGAACAATCTACCCCTCTGTAGATTAAATAAATGGATGAAATGTTGTGTAAATAATGAGAATTCCTCATCCAAAACATTAAGATAGAAATTAAAGCTGTGCTTATATCATTAAAATATCGTGAAATATTCTTTTCCAAAACAAAAAATATGAAATAATATTGTGTAAAATCCTGATTTAGATGTTGAAATTGAAAAAAAAAAAAAAAAAAAAAAGAATCATTTTATATTGAAACTGATAAAATAATTATTTGATAAAACAAATACCTCCATAAAATTCTTTGAATCTTCTGAAGATTTTGGGAATTTCATTTGAAGCGTTTGAGACTTTTGGACTTCTGGAAGTTTGGCACCAGAAAACATTGGATTCTTGGAAAAGACTTCTTTGTGGTGTGGAATTAAATTTCCTATAAGTTACAAAGAAAGGATAAAAGATGAAACTGATCTAGTGTAGATATATTTATACAGATCTATACATGTGTGTGTGTGTGTGTGTGTGTGTGTGTGTGTGCAATATAACACTCAGCACAAATTATTTACTTTATCTCATATTCTGATAATCTGAAAATTTGCAAAAAGCTATCAAATTTTTTAGGCATTATGGTAGTAAGAACATTTGGAAATGCTCAAAATGCCAGATCCTAAATCAAGTGGCAAAACATGCGACACCAATCATTTGACCTCCTTTAAAAGATGCCCATTAGGAAAATCAAATGAAATGTGCAACAGATTACATGAAGACTGAATGACAGATGCTGTGATACTCCTAATAGAGAAATGTGCTGGGAAAACCCACCCTCATAGTTTCAGATATCAACAAGGCAGAGATGATGGAATATTTTGCTGTGAAATGGCAGGCCCATGACAACTCAGATAGACATTGATGTTTTGAAGGCTCACAAAAAGCCTTTTTTTCAAGAAAACATCCAAACACTTTCAGAAAGAGGATGATGATTTTTTACATACAAGGAAACTAATACCTGGAAAAAAAATGGGATTCAAAGATACTTGTTTTATGAAATGGTCACTTGAGCTGAATTCTTTTGAAAACTTCTGGAGCATTCTGAAGGAAGTTTCACATTGGCAGACAGAAATTAACCAGCAAAAATGAATTGATTGATTGGTTATTTTACCAGGAATCAACCATTAATCATTAATGCTGAAACAGTTGGTTGGTTTTGTCCAGAGACATGACAACCTTAATGGGCCACTCAATGCCGAAATCCAAATATTTTGTATGCAAATTTACGACTTCAACTAGATGTTTTTGTATGCAATTTTATACTTTCAGGATAAACAGGGTTTTTTTTAGAGATATAGTTTATAGATAATAAGATGTATTGTGCTTTCTTCTATAAATGCTGGAAGCAGCCTATTTCTTTAAGTAGTCTATTATTTGAGAAACATACATTTTTGAAAAGCATGTTAAGGTTTTGTACATCATATTATTTGTTGCACGTTTTTCTTGTATTTTTTGTAGTCTATTAGGATGCACTTAACGGTGAGCAATTGATCACAAGAGATGCACTGAATTGTAGTTTCTACTTTTGTGTAAGATGTGTATGTCCAATTCAGACTGCTCAGCATTGTGACACTATTTGACACTGGCAAACAGAAAGATAAGGGTTAAAATTAAAATATAACTTGGAACAAGGCAAAAAGAGTTAAAGAATGTAATGATAGGTAAACTGAAAGAAGCGAAATTGCATTTAATTTTGAAAGACTATTTTTTAAGCAGAGACAGCTTAAAGAAAGTGTTTTGAGGAAAGATATTAGCACAGAGACCATTTGAAAAAGGCTGGGCTGACAACTTGACTGATGCCACTACCTTAAAGTGGAAGCTATGAAAACATCTCCTAGAGACCAGCTGGAAAAGAAAGTCAATTGAGAAGATAATATTTGGTAATTTTTAAGAAGGCAGAATTGAGAAACTGATTTATTCCACCTATCAAAAAGTGGAAATTGTAAACAAAATCAAGAAATTATTTTCTTTATGTAAAGATCTAGCCTAGGGTTCATAAGTGCAGTTGAGTTAACAAGATATTGAGATAGCTGCTGAAGGAAACAAATAGTAACTTCATGATTATATAAACAAGACCAGGTTGGGAAAAATTAGCTTATGATAATCACAATTAATGACTAAAGTGAAGCCATGTCATTTCACCTACATGGTTTAAAAATCAGATTTGTCAAAATGACAACTGAGGTGAAAGCTGTAGGTGAGATACTAAGAGAGATGAAGGAATTGCCTATGCCCATTGGGAAGTAATGGTATGAGGCATAAATAAGTGAAAGAAGGAGTTATTGGGACTGGTCAGTACCTACGACCACTGCCCATGATAAAGCGTGTCCCAAATTTGGAGATATAATTAATTTTCCAAAACCAGACAACAAAGAACTCCTGTTAGAAGACAAGAGAAACACCATAAGACACTGAAAGTGTTAAGAGATAGTCCAAGAAATGAAGCAAGATTTTGTTAAATTCAGAAAGTTTATTTTTCTTCCATGAATAAACCCTAAGGTAAGAAGTAAGGCTGACTAGAAATAAAATGGCTTTATTATTTTGAGGAACTTAACCAAAAAGGCCATCCGAATAATTTAAACCCACAAGGGGTGGGGAGAGATGGTGTAAGAGCATTCAAAGTCAGAGGACAAAATTTGTCCAAATTTATGACCGCTTGCTAAGGTGCAGGTTATAGAAAACCTCCTGATAACCACAGGCAAATCAGGGAATTGATGAGGAGATAATAATAATAAAATGAATGCAAAGTTAAGAGAAAGCTAGTGAATATCTGACTGAAGAGAATGAGATTTGGATCAAGGAATTCCATTGACAAAAATTTTGAGCAATAATTAGAATTAATGATTTAGAGGTAAGCCACACTTGTTTGCCTATGCAGTCTAAAAATCAAGTTTGTCAAAATGGCAACCAAAGTGAGGGCTCAGGTGAAATACCAATGAGGATGGAGGAATTGCCTACACCCCTTTGGTAATATCGGTATGAAGTACCAATATGAGAATGAAGTAGTTAGGGTGGATTGATGTTCTGCTACAACTACTCTTAGTAGGTGGGATCTCCCCAAAATTGGGCATGCAATTAATTTTCCAAAGTCAGACAATAAATGATATTTGTAGGGGCTAGCCAAACTCCATGCCAGTTTTGGATAAGGGTCCATATAAGCAGAAGATTGAAGCAACCAAGACCGTAGTCGCTCAAATTGCTGTTAGAGATGAGAGACGATACTTCAATCTTACATGACTTGCTGCCTGAAGAAAACCTCTGTCTTAAACCTTGTTCAAACTTAGTCACATCAAGAAAAGTGTCATTTTAATATACATAGCTGGAAGTAATTTATTTCATGAAGCATATATATTCCTGCCTGAAGAATTGATAATTGTAATACCAGCTCTGTACAAAGAATGTTATATTAAAACATTTTCTTTTATTCCAATTATTTTTTTTTTTTTTTTACTGGTGACTTCACTCTGTCCAGACCAAAACCAATACAATGACTCTTGCCGACTATTTATACTTGCCAGCCTTGTGATCAAAATCAAACACAACTTGGGACAAGGCAAGGCTTGGATTGAAGTGATCAACTCATCAATCATCCATGGAGATTGGACATCGGACAGACCAGCAAAGAAGGTGGCTATAATTGGTTGCTGTCAGCCCCATGACAGTCTTGGGTAAAAGTCAATATAAGCAAAACATGGAAATGATCAACTCCAGTTCCAGAGTTGCCAGCCAGAGATGCAGATGAGACCAAAGAGCAGGAAGAGCTGCTGAATCCCACATGACTTGCTGTCAAAGAGAACTCTCAGCTTAAGCCTTGTTCCAGACTTAGCTAAATTGAGCAAAATGTCACAAAATAATTCAAAGTGGAAAGGGTTAATATTTCTGCACAAAGAATGATATAAAGCACATAGAAAATAAACACTGAAGAAATTCCCATCTTTTCTTTATTTCGTCTGCAAAGAACATTTTTTATTTTCCTTTGTGACATAACTTTGCCCTGATTCAATTTAACACTACAATTGCTGAAAACTCAGTCTTTGCCAGCTCCATGATCAAAAATCACAACGTAGGGCAGTGTGGAGCGCAGACTAGAATGGCCAACTTCAATGACCAGTGACAGTATTGACCAGCAAAGGAATTGATGCAGAATTGAACAGTGGAAGGGTCATAATTGGTTGCCATAAACCAGGATTGACCCTGCATGTCATAGCACTTATATCCTGTCTTCAATCAGATAATAGTTCTCTATTTTCCAGTCTGTCAACTGATGCTTGTACTGTTTGTTGTTTGGAAACATATATAAAATTGTTTGCCATTTTCTTTTAATATATTGCATGATCTTATTTTTGTAAACTGTATATGGGAATCTAATGTAGGTTATTGCCATTTTGGTTGTCTCCTTTGCCAGTGAATCAGCTTTTTGATTTCCCATAATACCTACATGGCTAGGAAGCTAGGCCAAATTACAGGGTTCAATGGATAAATTGTCATCTAAATTATGCAATAAGTGAAAAAGAACACTGACATTTCATTTTAACAGATATATTTACCAAATTACACAAAAATATCTTGAAATACTAACCACAGCCTCCAGAAAACTTAAGAATCTCTTACTACTCTTCTGAACAGTCTCCTTGTTTAAGTTGGTGAATGCTACCATAAACCTTGCCTTCAGTTCATCTTTGGTGTTACAGGTTTTGTTGATCTCTCGCTCAAGTGTGCCCCACACATAATAATCAAGGAGGTTATAGCCTGAGGAATTAGGTGGCCAGATGTAAGTGGTCACAGAAATTGTCTGACAGCCATGACTTAGTTCTCATGCTTGTGTGGCATGGTGCAGTGTCCTGTTACCAGACAGAGTCTTCCAGCAGCAACCCTCTTGACCAAGAACAGAACTATCTCCCCGAGCCCCCCCCCCTGTTGAGTCTGAAGCCCTCACCAATAAATTCAGGAGTTTTTTTCTTATCAGAACAAGTTTTCCAAGCTGCCATACATTCATAGTCTCAATTAGACTCATCCAACTCTTTCTGAATCCTCTGCACTATCCTCAGATTGACACCCAAACACTCTTAAATCTTTATATTGGAGCTCCCAACACGAATGCCAAGCAGTACAGCATACCATTTCCAAATTTCTGGCAGAGTGAATTGCATCATGGTGCTCCTTTTCTCAGTGACCAACTGACCCTACTATACTGTGCATATGCACAAAATCAAAAATATAAAATGGCAACAATTTACCCATTGTAACAACCTGTATTATTTTGTGGGTTTTATCAAATAGGGACAAATTTCAAATATTTCATGTATTTAATAGTACTTTGGATGTTTTCCTTAATTGCTGTTAGGTTGAATAGGGAGTCTGAGAATATTATGAATTTTCTATCTTCTGAGTTTTTGATCATTTCATCTTCACCATTTTTTAAGTCTTGTAGTTCAGCTGCATAAATGGATGCATTATTTGTCAGTCTAATTTGTTTGTGACTGCATCACCTATTCTGTCCAGCATTTTTGATCCATGCTTTGAAGTCCCTGTATTTATCTCTCAGTTCTCCATATTTGCTTCAGCTCATCTCTTTGTTGGTGGTGTACTTTTGTTGTTGTGTCAGCATTATGTCTATGTGATGTTCAGAGATTATCCATGGAGTTATTTTATTTATTTTGAATGTTGTTATGATACAGCAAAGATGAAATTTGAAATAATATTCTGAATGTTGAACAGTGTTTTGCAAGAAGAGAAATACAACTTTTCAGAAAAATTAGTGGATGAATGTCTTCTAAAACTAGGTTCACAACATGCATCATGCATTTCACAATAATTTCATAACTTTATCATTATTACAATGACATTATTTTAAAATTTTTCTTCAAAGTCTTTGTGTTTGTAAACTTTGTGCAAATTCTGGAAATTTTATTTACAAAATAAATGTTTTTAGTGTTTCAGTAACCTGGTTAATGATATGAAATTTGGAAAATTTAGTAAAAATTCACAACACTGTTGCCATATCATAAGAGTGACATGTAGTCTACTATAATTTTTGCATGTTTTAAGTCTACTATAATTTCTGCAAATCTCCCTTCATTAATTTTCTAATAAATTAGAAAAATTAAAAATGTCTAATGTCAATTCTGTGTAAGTATACTTTTCTAAATCAAAAAAAAAAAAAAGATAAGTAGATCTGACGAAATAAAGTTACCAGCTATAAAAATTAAAAATCATGCAATACCTGTTTAAATTTTAAACTGCTTTATCTAACTTTTTTTCTTTTTTTTTAACACAGTGGCAATTTTAGATTTTCTATTGAATTAAGATCTACATTTTATTTTCAATGGACACACTTATAAATTAGCATCAGACAATTGTTCTGAAGATGGAATCATCCGTACATGTTAATGTGAATGAAACTTCTCTGGGTAGAGAAGCTAATTATGGTCCTGGGGTAAAGTTAGCTTTTCAAAAGTAAATTCAAAATAATACTACAAATGAATTTTCTTGCAAAGAGCTTCAAACCTAGAAAGCTTATTATGTTTGCATTGGCACAAGAGTTTGTTGTTGCCAAGGAGATAAAAAGAAAATTAAAATTTTCCAGAAAATCATTTCATGATGACAGTGAACAACTATAGAGCCAAATTGACTCAGCTTTCACTTGAACTCCATATTGATAACAAAAGCTTTACAGTGAAATCCATGAAAAGATTTTCAGATAAGCTGCAATTCTTCTCTCTCTAAGAACAAATATTTTTTTAATGCCTTTAAGTCAAAAGATGCAACATTAGCTAGATTTATTATTTGTTACATTCATACTTAACAGAAAAACTTCTTTTTTTTTTTTACAGTAGCTTAAAAAATAAAAATGGTGGATGCAACTACCATCAACCAACAAAAATTTTCAAAAGATACATTTACAATACCTTAAAAGTATACATTTTTCATTTCAAGCAAATACTTTTCAGAAATGTTAGTACTGGACTCCTCCTGCTATCCTTTACAAGAGCCAGATCAGCAGGCCGAAAATGGAGTAGTGCTGCCATATACGGGTGGAAGCAGCCCAGTCTTCACTTTGCAGTCTTGATAGAGTCCAAAAAAGAGTCTCCACATCCTTGTGGGTGACAAATTATTTTCCAGCCTACAATCCTTTTCTCACAGACAAAATGTCACAAGCCTCTTGCTGCTCTATCACTATTTCCATGGAAAGTGTTCAGATAAACTATATTCCTTAGTCCCACTAGTTCTAACCTTCATGTCATATCACGCACATTGTAGTAAACCATTCTGTTTCTCATTTTCCCTTTGTATTCCATTGGTGAGATGTAAATTCTACTCAAGCAGCTTCTTTCCACAAACCACTGCTTTGTGGAAATAACTCCCAAGAGGATGCTTTTCCAATCACTAAAATCTTAACCTGTTCAAATCTATGGTCAACCACTATCTTCCCCACATATCCCCATAAATTATGCCTCTTACTGTGTAACTTTCTACTTTGAGTGGCTCCTCGTACAGGATGAACTACATTGTTAAAAAAAATATGAAATGGAAATTATTTTGAAAAAGAAAGAAAAAAGCAATTCATTTACTGACAATTAACATCTCCAAACCTTCAAAAATTAGTGAAATTTTGCAGACAAAAAATGAGGATGTATCAAATTAAAAAATTACTTACCAAAACATTTAATGATATGATATAATTGGTCAATGTCAGAATCACCTGGGAATAAAGGGTCTCCACACAAGATCTCACCAACCAAGCATCCTACAGCCCACGTGTCTACAGCCCTTAGAAAAAAAGAAATATATTTTTAACAAATTTTAATGACTAATTACTAACATTTGATATTAACTAATGAGTAAGCTATGATGTTAGCTGCTGAGAAATAACTAAATAGAAATCCACTTTGGTCAAAGTAAAACAACAGAGAAAAATGGAACAAGGATAACTCATCAAAGCTCTTTTCAGATACTGCAGTAAGTGAAAATTACAGCCTATTCCATCTTAACTAGAAAAAAGTTTTCCTATTATTCTGATGAATCTTATTAAGGATTGATTGATTGGTTATTTAACCAACATATCAACCATTATGGATCATTAATGCCAAAACATTTTTGGTTTTGTTCAGAGGCATGACAACCTTGATGGGCCACACAATGCTGAAATCCAAATATTTTATATGCAAATTTATGATTTCATAAATGATGTTTTGTATGCAATTTTATACTTTCAGGGTAAACACATTTTTTAGATATAGTTTATAGATAATAAGATATATTGTGCTTTCTTCTATAAGTACTGGAAGCAGCCTATTTCTTTAAGTAGTCTATTATTTTAGAAACATACATTTTTGAAAAGCATGTTAAGGTTTTGTACATCATACTATTTGTTATGCATTTTCTTGTATTTTTTGCAGTCTGTTAGTGAGCAGTTGATCACAAGAGATCCATTGAGATTCAGTTTCTGCTTTGAGTAATTATTCACATGTAAGTTGTGCATGTCCAATTTGGACTTGGCTTAGCACTATGTAGGCATTAAGAGAAATCAAATTAATCTAATGATTGAATAAGCTCATGGCAAGTTCTACGACAATAAAATATTTCTAGAAATTCCCCTATCCCATCATTAAATATTTGAGCTTAAAACTTTAACAAAATATTGCAATAATAATGATGATAACAATGCTGGTCCTTATTTTAAGTGGGTACAAATGAAAATATTTGAAATTGACAACTTTTTCCATTTGACTGAAACTGCTGTTAAACACATCTAGAAGGGTGGAGTATTTTCCATGAAAACCCAGAAAAATGAAATGGAAATCGCGATTTTGAAATGGACATTTTTTTTCTAACAGATTTGCCAACTGCCATTTTAATTTGTTACTGTAATACACCGCCTTACCTACTGTCTCTCTACAGTTTATAGTATTTAGCAACCAAAATTTATGAAGATGGCCTGATAAAAAAAAAAAATTAAAAAAAAGATGGTGGTAGTGGGAAGAGGGGGAACAAAATTTTGTCTTTTTGTTTTATTCTTTCTTTTCCCTATCACACATGGTGAAAGAGATGTGAGGTAATTTGTCTTTTTGGAAAGCCAAATTTTATGAATTAGACTTTTTAAAAAAAATGTTATTTAATACTTTTAACAAAGTAATCAAAGCTTTGAATCAGTGGTGCAACTTTGGGATTGTAGAATTCTTTGCAAGCGTTGTCCCAGAAACTCATCAAGAAGTATGAAGTACAAATCCCTATCAAGCTGGAGCAACTTATCCAATGGGGATATCCAGCTAGTAAAATTTTTCATTTTCCTTTTATTTTCTTGTTTTAATAACATTTATATATTGTTACACTTTCTCACTAAGTATAATGAAGCAAAAACAGAAATCTATGCTGAAAAAAGGAATTCCCTAAAACCTGAAGCAGAATTAAGGAAAATTTTAAACAGAAAATTGGTCCCTGTACACATCTATCTTCTCTTTCTTTCATTCATTCATTTTCTCCTTGAAATCAAGTAGTATCTTTCCCCTCTTCTCACATGATCAAAACGGGATAGTACATTATTTATGAGGGCATAACAGCCATGTGAACTAAAGAAGGGAGGGACAAAAACAATTATAATAGATTTTTATTTTGATACCTATTGAAAAATATACAGGATGTGAGAAAAAGTTTGTATATTGAGTACAAATAGGGTAAAAGGGGCCCAATTAGACATCAAATAACAAATACTTATCTAAATAATATCCTTCTTCTGAGCAGATTCACAATCAATAAATGAAGTACAAATGATTTGCCTTTATCCCAAATTTTCTTACTTTCCATATTTTGTGTCTCCTACCAGCAGCTCAGGTGCTCGGTACCATCTTGTTGCAACATAATCAGTATATGGCTCCCCAGGTCCAGGAGTAATTGTCCGGGCAAATCCAAAATCACAGACTTTAACAATACCTGATTTGCTAATTAAAATATTTTCTGGCTTGATGTCCCGATGGATAATCTGAAAAAAAAAAAAAAAAAAAAAAAATCTTTCATATTTCATTCATTATCTATCTTCATTTAATTATTTTATCAAAATTCTAAAATACTTTTATTATTCCAACTATTTCTGTTGTTCAATAACATTCAACACTCAGATCCTGTGACTATTTTATGTGATATTTTATATTGGCTTTAATTGAAATAAAGAAAAGGAAAGACATCCCAACTACAGCTGATGGATGATTTTAGAAAAGAAAATATTGGACCCCTTGAAATTTGCCGTTTTTAAAATTCTGGTTGAACTTTTTTTATACTGGTATCCATATTGGTCCCCCAGTCTATTAGTCCCTGAGGTTATGTACCCCTCCCACATCATATCCTTTTTCAGGACATGGGCTATCATGTCTCTCCCAAACTTCTTGTCCTTTGTAGCCCTTGGTAAGTTTTACCTTTTTTACTATCTCTCCTAATCCCTGTTCTGCCATCCATATTTACACTAGCTCATTAAGTAGGTTATTATCTGCTTTCCTTTGTCTCTTTCTCTTGTCTTCAATATGTCCTGTGAGTGTCAGCCCTTTTTTTCTCATTATATGCCCTAGAAATTTCAACTGCCTCTTTCTGATCTGAAGTATAAATGTCCTTTTTATTTCTATTTTCCCCAAAACTTTGTTGTGGAACCACATTTCTGTTGCCTTAAGTCTCCATCTATGACGAGATTGTCCAGCATTCACAGCAACAGTAAAGTATCTTTTTTGTTTCTATGAAATTTTCCTGTTTCTTAATATTTTGCTTAAATTTTGGAAGGCATCTTTCATTATTCCAATGTACTTTCAGATTTTGGTGTCACATTTTCTGTTCTCTGTTAAAACACATCCTTTTTGGTACTTGTTTGATTTTGGCATTGCCAATTCATAGTCTGCATCTTGAGTTGTTCCTTTTGCTGAAAACAATACATTCTATCTTCTTACAATTGATGTATAGTCCTTTCTTCTCACTTTCCTTTACTAACTTCTGTAGGAGTTCCCATATTTTCCTTTTTCTGTCTGCTATCAACACTATCATTTGCATATCTTATGGTGTTAAGATTATAGTCAGATAATGATAATAATACTGTTGTATATAATAATCCTTCTATTTCTCCCAGGATTACTTCACTTTAAAGGTTGGATAAGTTCAGAGAGAAAACACATCCTTGTCTTATGCACTATTTTTGTGTATTTATTGAATTCATTTTCTAGCCACATGCAAGGGATTTTCACCCATAGTGATCCAAATTCTCAGTCATTTCAAAACAGTAGCATGGCTAATTACAGAGGGAAAGAAAATAATAAAATAAGGAACCTGGCAAAAATAACATTTATTTTTCATGAAGCTCAAGGATAAAATGTCTTATTTAACATTCCTTTTTAATTTTTGTTATTTAAACATTTTGTGATGTCAAGATTAAAGAATTATTTCTGTTAAAATCAAATTTATTCAAAAAATAGACACTACTAAGTAAAATAGGATTTTTCTTCAAATTCAAAATATATATATATATATATTTCCCGACAATAAATACAGATTCAATACAAATTTAATAATATAAAAACTGTCACCTCTAACCACTGGAAAATCATACAACTACAGTGTTCTAATCAGAATGCATAATGTAATAATTATATTTAATAATAAAACTATTTTCTTATAATCAAGTCCAAAATATGTAAAGTGCAAATGAATAAATTTAATTGACTTTTTCAAGTGAAATTTTTTTCTACCATAAATTATTCAGATTAATATCCCCATCTTTGTAATTTTTATCCCAACATTTCAACTGATATTTTCTTCAGCTACACTTTGTATCTTATCTTTTTTTATTGATATGATCAATACTTTTCTTTTTTGTGATGAATGGAGGCTTTTCAGCTCATGAAATCAAACAAAGAAATTGTGCTTCATTTGAAGAGATTAAAAAAAAAATAGCACTGGATGACTCTCAAAGCCAAAAACATCAGATGAAATGATCCGATAAATGAATGTATAAGATTGACAAAATAAGACTCATACTTCATTTCACAATTAATCAAGTACCTTAACTTTTCAGACATTTCTATGTTATCAGAAAATATTTACAAAGAGAAAAAAGAAAAACAAAAAAAGAAAATCAATATCAGGTTAACCATGCCTACTTATTTGATTCTTCAATGTTGATTTAATTTGGATTATTGATGTGTTTAAACCTATGCACAGGCATTGTGAACATGCAGAACTTAGAAAAAAAGAAAAAAGAAAGGAACTTCTGCAAATTGTATTTAATTAAAAAATCCAAATAGCAGAAAGTGCAAGTGGCCTGTTGGCATGGAGAATGAAGGTTGCAATTCAAGTTCCAATTCTGTGTTATCCACAGATGGCAGACTAAGAGGACAGTCCATCTAGGGCATCAGACTATCAACAAGGCCATTGTAAAAAAAATTGCTACTTAAACTGTGGGAAAGGGGTGGTGATGCATTCGTACAATGAATGTTCCAGGAGAGGAGTGACAAGAGTAGCTATTTGTAATGAAGGTGCTCTTCTAGTTTGCACCAGACTAAGCTAAGTTTAATAAATATAATCTTTTCAGTATTCCTAGATTTGACAATTTTTGCTTTTGTTTGGGCTTTCAAAAATTCAGAAACAGAAAACAATTTCTATAAAATTATTTTAAGCTTATGTTCAATATTATTCAAACCCATAAAAAAGTCATGTTTAAAATTATTATTTTGAGGAATTAATATTTTTGCTTGTAATTTCATCAGAAGGAAACCATGCCTAAAAATTATTGCTAGAAATAATGTAAGATGATTTAAAAGAAAATTTCCTTTAAAAATTTTATTCATAGTTTAATAAAAAATGCACGTCCAAAATTATATTCTTATTATTTCAAGTATGGGTCACAGATTACAGAAAAGACAAATCATGGAAGCCACTTTTTTATGCAACATATTATGTGAATGATAAGGAAAAGACTTTAGAAGGCACTGGAAACCAAATCCTAGACAGGTAAAAAGGGATAAACCTTTACTTCTGTTCAAAAGACCAGGGAGAAATAAACCTATATACTCCTGAGAAAAAAGAAAAAAAAATTTCTGAACAAATATTTTACATCAATCTGTATTAACAGATAACCTTGTCTTCATTTCTCTTATTCTGCTGTAATCAAATATATGGAGTTATTGAATTTTCAGGACAGTAAAATAATGTTTTTAAATTGGTATATATTCATTAGCATATGCAGTTTTTATTTTTGCGCCACATGTCTTCTGTACATGACTGGTTATATGATATGTAGTTAAATCTAAACCCATTTTCAACCTCTTGATTTCAAAGTATTGATAGGCATAATCACCAGCTCTAAACAAATGTATTTTTTTAACACATTTTCAGTAACAAAGCTAATATTTTTTCATAATCCAGGAAAATAATTATTCAATTCTTGGATCTTATTTTGATAAGTTACTTTTTTTACTAGATTTTTAATTAAATTAACTTTATCAATATAAGATTAATTCGATTTTGTTAAAAAAATTATTGAATTAAAATTTTTCATTATTTTATGTATGCAAAACAATTTTTCTTTTCTTAATGACTAATTTTTAAAATTTTCCTGCAATTAAAACCAAATGCTGTCATTTATAATCTTGGCTATCTGGTATTACAGACATTGCATAAAAGTGGTCGCCATGATTACATGTTAAAAAAGAACTCCTTTCTTCTAACCAAAGCACTTAAGTTTGTATAATCCTTCTGAAATGTTATCTACACAAAGATGAAAATTTTTGATCATCAACTGTTATCAGAAAATTTCAAACCCAAAGAACATTGTATTCTTTGTTAAATGGCAATGGTAATTTAATTGCTCTGGGCGATGTGCTTTTCAGCTCATGAGCCAAGCAACAATATCAAGTTCATGGAAGAAAACTTGACCATGACTGAATTTTCCATCAAGACAATGATCTGAAATGGGTGGTCAAGAATTAGTTTAACAAAAATGTCAACATTTTAGAGTGGCCCAGACAGAGTCCACATTTGAACTATCAAAAATCTCAGGATGCAGCTCAAGACTAGAGCGATGACAAGAAAGCCTTTTAACATCAAGGAACTGGTAATCTTGCAAAAGAAAGGTGATAAAAAAATCCCAGAGAAAATATGCCATGAACATATTTGTAAGACCCACTGACAGGATGCCATAGAAAATAAAGGCTTTAGGTTTGGATAATAAGGAAAGGAATAATGAACTTTTGACATGCATTTTTATCATAATATATTAAGAGATATTGGAATTAATCTATATTCTTTTTGACTGCCTTCTACACTACTTCTCACAGTATTTTCTGACCTTAAGCATTTAACAGCAAAAATAAAATATTTCCTCAATATAAATTTTGCAACTGTATGGATTATTTCGTGTGTGTGTGTATATATATATATATATATATATATATATATATATATATATATATATATATATATATATATATATACACACACACACACACATTTTGTATGATAAGCCTTACTAATCACTAATACTGCACTTGAAAATATTATTTTCATTAACCAGAAGCAATAAGTAAATTTTTGTTTTAAATTAAGAAATCATTAGTTTCTCACATTATGTAAATGACAAAATTCAATTCCTTTTAGGACTTGCCACAAAATTTTGCGAACAAACATCTCATCTAGTCCATGTGGAAATTTCTCCAATTCATCCAAGATTGTGTGATCCATGAACTCAAAGACCAAGTACAATCTTTTCCTCCTCCTGAACACTTCAATAAGGTTAACCAAGTGGTCATGTCTTAACATCTGAAAATCAACAATACAAGTTCAGTTCAAGATTCAACATAAAAGACACAAAAGACATTTCAATTTCATTTAGACTTGACTTTATTAAGAGAGAAGTTAAAGCCAAATTATTTGAATTTCTAGTCAAAATTAAAGTTTACTTTACTGCAAGAAATGTGAAACAAAACTGATTTCAAATGAAGATATCTGTTTAGAAAACATTCAGGAATTTAGATAAACTGAAAAATAAATTAGCATTATAAATGAACACTATACAATTTTTCAAAGATATTTTGACTGAATTTTTGTCTAATTTTTCAAATCCAGATCCAGAGCCTTCTCACTCCTGTATGAAGAACCTCTCCCTGATTGACTATGGCTTCAGGGATGTAGCCTTACTCACCAAACTTGGCCATAGTTGAAGGTTTTGAATTCAGAGTTGTTGTTCTCCTAGAGTGGTTCCCACCCAAGGCTACAGGACCTTGTCTGAGGGAAGAAGAGATTGATTCCTACCTTTCCCAAGGGTATTTGCACTTAAGTGAATGCAACAAACTTGACTGGAATTCGAACTCGGCTCTCCAATTCTCCAATCCAAGTAAGTGTGCATCCATTTTCACTTTCAATAAAATTTTGAAATGATTTTTATTTTTAATTAAGAGTCCCACTTCAGTATTAATCCTAACAAAAATGGATTTGTTTCAGTTTAAATCCTCAGTGAAGATGCAAAAAAAGTTTGGGGAGTAGAGGGGAGAGAAAATATATGAAAGGTAAACTACTTAAAGATAACATTTTAATTCTTCTGGTATTGTGACATTATCTGAAAATCTAAAAATAAATTTTACATAATGTACTCTTTGCTATTTGTCCAGCTGTGGATCAAGAAACATAATACCCCTGCCCAGATCCTCCCTGCCATGAAAATCCAATCCAAATTAACAAGCCATGCTACATTATTTCTTGAAAAGCATGTAAAGTGTCAATGTAATTTTGTTTGTGTGCAACAAGTTGTAGTTACATGTCATTCATTCAAACAATATTCTGAAGTATAAATTGCAATCAGCGAAACTAAAACTTCAGGAGATAACCTTTGGAAAATAATGAGTTTGGTTAATATATTACTTAAGAGGAATTCCAAAAGACTGACATATACAAAGTTTTCATCAGTCAGCAGAACCAACCAAATTGCAAGACAAACATTGATTAGCTAATTTGTCAGTTGTTTCAAAGCCTAAAATCATAATGGGCAACTTGTACATTTTTTCTAAATTTTCTGTTTAAACAAGGAAAAAGAAATTGTCAAAACAAATTGAAATTAAGAATAAAAAGAAAATCTTTTTCCCCCCAGTGGATAACTTTCATTTTGACAATAAGTGATTTATTTTTTGAAAATTTATTGATTTTATTACTAATTCATTACTCTGAACAGTTAATAGATTTCATAAATTGATTAAAATATTCTCAACTGATTCTATTGATGACGACATCAATAAAGAGATTCGTACAAACAAATCATGAAAGAACAAGGATTCTTTTCAAATATTTCAGACACAAAATTCAGTAATATTTTTTCTCTGAATTTCTGAGGAAAGGCATTTTTACTATTATACATTGATTTGTTCAAGTCAATTTCTTCCTCTTTGTCAATTTTTATTCTACTATTTTGGCTGAGATTGCAACAACAAAAAAAAGAAGAAAGAAAAAGTAATTTATGATAATTTTTTTCAATACTTGGAGTTTATCTAAAAAGAATTTAATTTTTTAATTTACAAAATTTGCATTGAACATGTTTTTTGGCTGAAAACATGGCAGTGATAACATTTCAAGCTTTAAAGGACATACACAAACACACATATTCACATATGTAGACTTATATGATGAGTTTAGTTTGGTTGAAGATCCTTGTAATGTGTCACACAGTGAGAATCAAAATAAGTACTCCATAAATAATGTCTGCTTTTCCTAAGGAAACCCTCCATGACCACAATACTTCTATCTATAAGTAATAGATCTGTATGCAACCTGCATTTTGCAGATGATATTGACATTATGGCAGGAAGTAACTATGAACTGCACGACCTGACCAACAAAATCATTGAAAGAATTGCTGCATTTATAATGGACCTTAACACAGAGAAATCCAAAGTAATGGTGAATAGCACAAGCAACACCAGTGCCAGCATCACTGTGGATGATGAACCACTGGAAAAAGTGTCCAGTTTCAAATACTTGGAAGCAACCCTATGAAAAGAAGGCAGCTGAAATGCAGAGTCCTATTGCCAGGCATAGAGTCTTCCAGCAGCCACCCTCTTGACCCAAGGCAGCACTACCTCCTCAAAGCACTTGATGTAGGTCTCCATGTTGAGTCTGAGGTCCTGTGGGAAGATGAATGGAGACATAATGTCGCCAACACTAGTGATCACTCCAAACACCAGGATGTTGCCTGGATATTTAGTTTTCATCACTCTCAGTTAATCTTTCAGGGGCACAGTCTCCTCTGCACTGTCCCCTGATTGACACACAAACACTCTGAAATGTTCATTTTCAAATTTCTGGCAGAGTGAATTGCATAATGGTGCTCTTTTTCTCACAGTGTCAAACTGACCCTACTGTGTTGTGCAGTTACCAAAAACAAACAATACACAAATTAAAAATATAAAATGGCGACAATTTACCAATCGCAGCCTCTATCTCTCTCTCTCTCTCTATATATATATATATATATATATATATATGTGTGTGTGTGTGTGTGAGAGAGAGAGAGAAGGAGCTAAAGGAATCATGTCATTTATTATGGAAAATCAAGAATGATCCAAGTATCACTGAAGCAATTATTAGATGTGACTGTCAATTCAAATAAACTGATTGAAAACAGGTTTTTATCCTTGGAAATAATGACATTCCCATATGAGACTAAGAGTGACTCACCTTCAACATTTTAATCTCCCTAAAAGCAATTTTTTTCACAAGTTTATCATCTTCACTCTCCAAAAACTTTTTGATAGCCACAATTTGGTTTGTATCTTTGTGTTTGCACTTCAAAACCATTCCATAGCTTCCTTCCCCAACAATGCCTAAATTTTCATATTTATCCATGGTTTCACTCTTGCATCAGACTTTATCTGAAAAAGAAAATAAAGATACAAAGATATTTTATTTTCCAAGTTGGTTTGATCAAAATAATTGAAAATTGTTTGTCTCATCTAAGAGAATTGAAAACCTAGAAAGGTTACAAAATACATAAAAAAAAAAAAAAAAAAAAAAGTAAAGAGACATTTTATTGAAAATTAAGTGTGTCTTTATATACAGTGCTCTTTGGTAATCATTTCTTAGAAGACAAGTGCAAACAATGTTTCTCATTCACTGATCCCAATAGATCCTGGGGTAAGGTCAAAGTTATAGTGTTTGCATTCTTCTAGAAGCTCAGGACAATCAAGTGTTCATGATTGTGTGTTTATGAAGAGTTCTTATTCACTGGCATTTCTTTATAAAAAAAAAAAAAAAAAAAAAAGATTGGTGAATAGATAACACTGACCCAATCTTATTTCGGTGAAGTGGCCAATTTCAACTTATCAAATTTTCTTTTAAGTTTTCAAGACAAAATCAATAACAGCATTCTATACAATGGTTAGTAGTTTCAAAACAACATTCAAAAGGGTGGTGAGTTTAATACTCACTAGGTGCTCCACTACAGTAGCCTCGTACCAGACTAAGTAAATAATCACAAAATAATAGTGTTCTTTTTCTTATATGCTTTGTGCTCTGGCTCAGGTCTCAGCAGAAGTATTTTGTCAATGCTCTTTAGCTGGAACTTGTATTGAGTGGAGAACATTAGTGTCACAATGTACCGATACATGGCTTCCTGACAGTAATTCTCTTCACATTTCTATGGGACTGTTCTGTGATGCCATTTCTGAAAGACACAGGTGTTCATTGAAAATACATAAAAACTCCACAAATGTTGCTGCTGAATGCCATGTAATTGTCCATGAGAATTTTGTCCAGAGGTCACCTCTTGAAGAATACAGTTTCAAGCTAACACATTACATTCTCAGAGTCTTATGAGTCTAATGGTCATCAGACAGCAAATTGCATATACTAATTAGTGGGTGCAGTCATAGTGAGTGATGTCCATCTCCAATTTGCTTCCCTACACTGACCACCTCACTGTCAATAGATTAATCAACTAGCATTCTGAGGAAGTTCTAATATCTGACCGGACAGCCTTTTTTAGAAGAGGCAATTCTTCAGACAAAGCATGTGGTCCTTATCACACCTGGAGTCCACTACATAAATGTATATCCACTATTTATGCAGCTTCCATCTCGTCTCTGGCAGTGGCACAGATCTTCAGTGTAGGTTTGGTTTCTTTCTTCATAGCCTTAAGCCATCTATATGGAACTCTGGTGAGTCTGCCTGCTTTTTTTTTTTACCTAACTTAACCAGGATTACAACACTATCCCTTGACTACTGAAATCCTTAAATAGAATCTGTAAAGGTTAAAAATCTTGAAAGTTGCAATTGTGCAAAGTTTGAATATGGAAATGTAAAATTCCTGAAAATTTTGATCTTGAAAACTGCAATTCAGCTACAATAAATTCTATATGATAGGTTATAAACTATCATTTTAAATTAGTAAGAACTCTAGATTTTTTTTATTTTCAGTGCAGTGCTTGGGAGTTAGATTTCCACGTTTAGTTAATCATCATGGAAATTAACCCAGCTATGCCAATACACGTTTGTAAGTTATAATTGTGAATTAAAGCACAGGGCAAAAATCAAAGAAGTAACTTCATGTTAGAGTGACCAAGAAATAGATTTGCTAATAATAATGACTGTAAAGTTGCGTCAAAATGGCCAATCAATGCAAACTAATGGTCTTTGTAATTTGAACTACCAACCAACATGAATCAAGCCGCTGTCTACAACAATGCAAAGCATTATGAATAAACAAACATCAACTACTTTTTTTGTGAGCAAGTTTGTTATTCCACAAGGATTAAAAGCTTCCTGCCTCATGGACAAGTATATATGCAGTGAAGCCATTTGAATGAATAACATTAAGATGCCTCTGTTGGGTTTTTTCTGCTGATTTCCAAAATCCACCACAATACATGCATGCTAATTTTGTTTTTTTTTTCTTCACTACAAAAATAAAAAAAGAAATTTGGCAGTAATATACTTAAATGATTATAATACAGGATTAAAATGATAAGGTTATTTACATATATATCATCACCTCTGCTTATAAGGATTTTCCAATTACAAAAGTTAAACCAGTTTAAATTGACAATTTAATCTCAATAAAAAACATTGATGTTTAACAGATATAGTTGAATCCATTGAGCCATGTGGAGAAAATTTGTTTTACAATTCCAGTTTTTACATATGTATTTATCATATATGCAATAGCGATAAAAACAAACATGGTAGAAAGCCTGATTGAAGCTAGCTAGGTTGTGCATCTAGACACATTGGATGTTAGAAATTTAAAATTTATGCATCCCTGTATTTTCAGTATTTCTCTTGTATGTAGAATTATAATTGAAATTTGTTTGCATTTTGTTCCTGCCTACTATATATATGATTCCATCAATAAAAAAAAAATAAAAAAATAAAAAATGGGAAAAAAATCCTGTTTCCTCTTTTGGTCTGAAGAAGTGCTTCCAAAGGAGCATAGGATTTTTTTTTTCCATTTTCTTACTCACTTACCCACCATTAGTTTGCTATATAAAGTTTCTAGATCAGATTTCTCTCATTCATCCTTTTCTTAAATTAAAATCTCTTGTTCAACTAAGTGTTTATTCTATATACACATGACAAGCTTATGCATTCTCTACAAAAACTGAATCATTTCAACAATTGCACAAATATAAATATATTGTCCTTTATAGTACCATGACATTTTCACTGGTGATGCTTCTTAAAAATTAATTGAAAATTTGTACAAACAATATTTTAGATAAACAGTCCTGCATTCTGGAGCAAAATAATTCATATATTACACAAGTCACAACTATTTTTGATTTAAACTTTTAAGAAAAATCTCATCACTCATATGAAAGCCAAGCAAGAAACAAAATGGATATTTTATGTTGTTCTCTTCATTTTATGATCTTTTCTGGATTTAGACCAGAGAACATTCAACACTTTATATAAATCCAAAAGATTATTCACCATAGCAGCTGAACCCATGCAATTATCTAGAATAAAAACTAAGTCATTACCCCTTCTCTCTCTTTTTTCTTTTCCACTTATGACAGGAATTGTGGGTGAAGTAGAAAAGCTAACAAAAAAAAATCCTAGCATTGAGAAATTTTTGATTTCTGATATTGAATTGACTTGAATTAAAAAATTTTAATGAGAAAAGAATATCATTCATGGGATTTCCCTGAAATTTATTGTAAAGGAATAAAAACAATTTGCTTTTCATTTACTATCTTGGAAATAATACCAATTTCATTACAATTTTACAGTTATGGAAACAGTCTATAAGATTTTACAAGAACATATTTGAAATTACTACACACAACTCATCCTTCAGACCTTTGAGCAGTACAATTCAGACCTACAATAGTCAATTTCCTATCCATAATACCAACACAATGAACTATTTGGTGACTTGCCCAATTCCAAAACATCATGTCTTATAACATGTACACAATGTTATTTTGCTTTTATTCAAGGTTCAAAATTAAAAATTAACTTTGGAAAATCTTTTCATACATTTGTCTTATAAGAGATTGTATAAGCAAATAAAAAATTTTCTACAAAGTTCATTTGTATAAATAAAAAGTAAATCAATTGAAGACAACTTTAAAGCACGAAACAGTGTTTTCCTGTTTGTAAAATAAGAACAAATCACAAATCATTTTGTGTAAAATTTTCTCTTGTCTACATTGTTTCAATAAATACAAGAGATTTTATTTTCAATATTCATTTCTTATAAAACTAAAAAAAATATATATTAAAATCTTTCTTTAGGCAAGAGGTAAATATAACAGAACCTGTTTTCTTTTTTTTTTCTTTATATTTTCTTTATAGTGTTCAAGACTTTATATTCCTGGTTAAAACATTTTGTAATTTAAATAGTGTTTGTATTAATTTACACACTCTCTCTAATATAAAATTGGGCTCAAATATGGATATAATACCAAATATCTGACAGAATGAAAAGATAAGAAACAAATAGAAAACATTTTTAAATTTAACACATTTTGCTTTTATTTAATTTTCTTTAGAAATGAAATATGAAGAAGAAAAGAAAATTCTGTTATTTTTTAAATGTTTGTGTTGTTTCTTTTTCATTGGTTAAGTAGACTCACATGTACTTGTCTTGTCAGGTAGTGTATAATTCTTGTGTGTTTGTGTATCATAATTCTAGTTGATCTCTACAGGATTTGATTGATATTGTTTGTGCATCTAGTGGGCATTTTTATTTCTCTTTGGTAGTGTCCATATGTCAATTGGGGGACTAGATACACACACAAAGTAGCTGACAACAAGTTCAGTTCATGATTATCTATTCTACAAAGATAAGTCATCTGATGAATTATGATCTAAACAAAAGTTCAAAAGGTTAAACCATAGCATTGTTCAAAGTTTTAGACAAGTATGGGGGTGGGCTGAAAAGTTCATTGGCTGACTATAAAGGTTTGATGTAAGAGTTATGAAATCTTGCATCAATTTCAACTCTTATTATTAATAACTGAATTGTTTTTGGGTTTTTTTCAGGTAAATTGAGATCTGACTGTTCAAAGAAAAATTTAAAAGTAACTAGTAGCGACTTCTCTTGAAAATGGACAAAATTTGGCATTGTGGTATGTCATGGTGACTACTATTGTATTCTCACTGCCACCTCCACTTACTGATAATACTCCTCAGTAACTTTATTGACACTATCAACCCTGAAGGTACAACCAGATTACATGTACTTATTAACTTTCTGTCCCTGGCAATTTACAAACATGCTAAAGAATCAACCTCTTATGAGACAACTGTTGAAAAACTCAGAAAGCTCTACATTAAGCCTAAGAATGAGGTAATTGCAGTTGGAGAGCAAATGTTGTGCAAACAAGATCAAAATGAAAGCCTGCATCATTACCTCAAAAACCTAAGGCTTTTGACAAAGGATTACAATTTTCAGTCTTATATTGCTGAGGGGTGCAAAAACAAACACATTTGAGACACCTTTAATAATGGGGCATATTCCAACTACATTCGCCAATGTCTATTGAAGAATAAACCCTTAGACTTGGAGATAGCATTTGAACAGGCACATTCCTTATAGGTAGCTAAGAGGGAGTCTGACACTTATACAAGGTTTGACTACACCCATTAATGCAGCTCCTCCCCCAATACTGTTACTAACAGTACTTCTTATGACCAAACCATCATGGCCACTTAAATGGCTAAGTGTTTCTTCTCTGGGTTCAGAAAACACCACCATACACAGTGCCCAGCCAAGGAGGCTATATGCAAGTCCTGTGATAAGGTCAGATACAATGCAAAAGTCTGTTGGTGTAAACCCAAGTCTTCTGGGTCTACTTCTTCAGTAACTACCTGAAATGCATTGGCAACTATACCCCTTAATTTGTCAAAGACTGTTCAACTGGCTAGAATGAATGGCAAATCATTTAATGCACTACTCAATAGTGGCAGTTCCCAAAGTCATTCACTAAAGAAAATGTATAGCTGGAAACCTCTAACAAAGTTATTTCTATGGCAGCTACCAATTTACAGTTTAAAGTAGCAGGATGCTACATAGAAGATGTTATTATTGGCAATCACATACATAAGAAAGTACATTAAAGAATTTCACCATTTAATTAAATGCTTCCTGCCATTCTAATGGACATTTGGGCTCATGTAATGTTTTGTAAGTGATTTGTTACTTGTATAAGTTCTTCCAACTTATGCTATACTATGAAGGTGACAGTATTTGTGTGGGAATGTAATTATAAATATTGCTGGGTTTGATTTTAATGTTTCCCTATCAAATATTTGTCATCAAGTAGATATTCTACTTGCTTAGATACAGGCAAATGCTCAGAGTCAGTCAAGTATAAAATCATACACATCAATAATCACAAGAGAATAAAGCATTTTTATTTTTTCTGCTCAGCAGGTTAGGCTTTCAAGATAAATAAAGAATAAAGTCAAAAGTGTATAAGACTTTATTAATCATGTTCTGAATGTGGTTAAAATATTAATTTTAGCATTTTAAAATTCTTTAATACAAAAAGTTGATTTCAGTTTATCACTAAAATTGATTTCCTTAGAAGAATTTCATAAATTTACTTGATTTAATCTCCCATGATATGTTAAAGTGCCAGTTTGTATACAATTATTTATAATTCATTAATTTCAGTATCAATTCAACCAACCAATCTCTTATTTATTACTTGTTAACACACTGAAAATCTTTCTAGAAAGGATTTGATGCAAGTCTATATAAATGCAGACACAAAAAAATGCTGAGACTTTCCAGAAATTAGTACAATGCACAAATCACATCCCAATTCTTGTAGCCCAAGAAACTCTTATTTCAAAGTAAAAGCATAAACATCTTAAAATAAAATACACACTCATAATGTATAAAATAATATTCTATTGATAATAACTAGATTTGTTATTCTGTTGTCATCATCAAAGGATTTTAGTTATAAACTGATTAAGGAAAATTATTTTTATATCTCAGAATTAACTTGTAATTTTTTTTCCTTTCATTTAAAAAGCCACCATAAAATAAAGAAATACTCATTAAGAGTTTCCTCACTACAGACACATTCTTATCTGTGAACAATCAAATGCCTCCACCTGTTACTAAAGATTTTATGAACATGTTAGAATATTTTCTTTTATGCTCACCAAGTGATCAACACAAAAGACCAAATGTAATGAAGGCCGAATGAAATATGATAGTAGGTTTTATCTTTTGTTGTCTGTCAATTACAGCTAGAAAAAAGAATCAGTTTAATGTTTTGGAAATAGCTTCCAAGGTTTTAGGCCAAACATCAACTTTCAACAATTATAACAAGTCAACTTGGATAATCTCTTAATATTTATAAACACTGCTATCAGTTTTAGAAAAGACACTTTGATTTGAATTAAGTGTTGTGGTACTGAGTATTCAAATTCTGTTAGTGATGAGAAAACCTTTGTTTACAGAAATCAATTCTAACTATGAAGAATGGTACTATATCAGAAAGTTTCATTAAAAACATTCCATTGTAGGTTTTTATGACTTTTTATTAAAATTAACAAAGCACTTCCAATAGTTGTTGGGACTATTAAAATCAATTTTATTTTTATATTGCATTATCACCACAATATTTTGGTTGTATTGAAAAAGACAAGTAGGTGTGGAATCTTTTTTTTTTCCCCAGAAGAGAAGAGACAAAACTCCCAAGGTAAGACCAGGGCACAAGTTCAGTAATCCAAATATTCTTTGAATGATGTTGGTGCTTTTTTGGAATGTGTTTGGGTGCTTCGTTATGATTAAACCATTCATCCAATTGTTTACAACTGTCAAAGGATCCATTTCTCACCACAAATTCAATCAAGAATTGTATCAATCGAATTTTGCAGATGCATCAACAAACACACTTCAATATGTTGAACTCTTTGACATTTATTGAGTTCATGTGGGACCCATTTATCAAGTTTCTTCATCTTGTCAATTTTTTGAGATGGTCTGATATTGTTGAAATCAAAAGAACCCATTATCTGAGACATTTCTTTGACACTTTCATGTGGGTTTTGTTCAATTAGTCTTTTCAGATGTTGTCTATGGACATTCTCTACTGCCCTGATCAAGTCTCATATCTCTACTGAAGAACTTCAGAAACCAGTGCCGTATTGTCCAATTGCAAATTGATCCTTCACCCAATGTTCTGTTAATGTTGGCAGCAGTTTGAGAAACATCATGACCAAACTTGAACTGTAAAGTTTTAAGCTAAATTCTGAAAATGATTTATATAAAATTAACAAATTCCAAATAGAATGAGAATATAGTCCAATTAATTCTTCAAATACTACATCTCTAAACTTCTAAGGAAGATCAGAGATTATACTGATCAAGAAAATGAAAATAATAAGGCTTATAATTTAGGAAAGTATATTTAATATAATCCTTTTCTTTTTAATTTAACACCAGTATCAAGATTTTAAGCTATCCAAATGACATTTTTGTTGGTACAAATCCTGGTATGGAATGACAGTTAAAAATATCCCCCCCCCCCCGCCAAAAAAAAGAAAGACAAATCCTACAGATGCATGCTGGGATTTCTTCCTAAACAATAAAATTGAAATACTTCTTGGTCTCAACTGCCATATTTTTGTTTACTTGTTATGTTGTGTATATTGCTTAGTAAGCATTTCACTTCCGTTCTAGTTGTTGTCCATTTATATTATGAGCTACCTGCTCATATGCAAATCATACTAATTTGCATATCACTACATCTCCCTATAACAGAGGGGCCTCATGCCGCGAGTACTTCTTGTACTTCTTCTTGTGCCCTCCTGAACATCTTCCTTTATCTCTCTCCTTTCCCTTGGAGATCTAGATCTATCACGTCTTTCCCTATAATCGAACTGTTCCTCTTGCATACTGTGGTCTTCCTCTTCTAACTTGTCCCATTCTACTTCTTCCTCCTCTAACTCATCCCTCTCTACTTCTTCCTCCGCAGTTTCATTCTGCATTAACTCTTCTGTTACATCAATAATGGGCATCTCTGAAGGCATTTCCTCATCTGATTCTTCTCCTTGGGATCTTATTTGGTCAGCATGAGCTAGAATACTGTTCCCATTTTCTTTATTTAATATTGCAGTATTATGTCCATATTCTGCATAATAAATTCGGCTGACTCTGGTTGCATATTCCTGTTTCTTTTGTACCACATCTTTTGATTTGTGGCATATGACATTGTCAAAGGGGACCTTAATTGTCTGCCCATTAAGGCAGATGGACTTTCCGGCCTGCCTGCATGTGGAATTGTTCTGTAACTTAATAGTAATCTTGGTAGGAAAGCATCGATTTCCTCCTTCTGTTGCAAGCATGCTTTTATGCCCTTCTTTACAGTCTGGACCATCCTTTCCGCTATCCCATCCTTTCCGCTATCCCATTACTTTGAGGGTGGTAGGGAGGGTCTTGTAAGGTCTGCATCCTATTTTTTCTTAACCATTCATGCAAATCAGCATCCACAAATTCTGGTGCGTTATCAGTCACCAATGTTCTCGGTGTCCCATTCCTCAAAAATATTACTCTTAATATTTGTTTTCACGGTGGTACTTTTTTTATCAGGTACTCTCACCACTTCAGGCCAACCTGAATATGCGTCTACTAATATTAATAATAGTCCTATCCCATTGACATAGGCATGGTCCATGTGTACTCTGCTCCATGGTTCTACTTCTCGGGGCCATACATGTATTTTCTTTTGCTTAAAATTCCTAAATTCTGTGCATTTTTTTGCATCTTCTTACGTAGTCTTCTACGCCTTGAGTACCCCGGCCACCATCTAATCAAGGTAATGAGAGTTATCTAATAATGTTTGCTTAGTCTGACAAAAAGCCTTAATAATGGAACACCAAGTGAATTTACTAATCATTGTGCTATAGTAGGTGTCTGATAGTTGTTTCCTAAACTTAGACTGGCTCAAGGACAGTGTTATGTGCTGATAATTGTAACAAAGGAAAAAAAAATGATTTACCATGACACAGAGCTAAATCACAAACAAATATTTAATTTACTAAAACAGAACATAAAATATATACAGGATAAACAAATGTGGCCTACAAAAACAGAAAACACAGAGTTACTGGCAAGTGTTACGAGGGAGAAGGAAAGGGAGTCAAATATCTTTATCACTTTAGGGCTAGTGAAGTAATCTAAGTGCTATATTTGGAAATCCACAAAGGTGTGTAAATAAATATTAATTTTTAGTTTGGTCAATGAAAATTTGTCAAAATTCTATTTACCAAATTTGTTCCATGAAATTCTCTTTTGGGTTTTGGTTGGTTGGCAACTTTTTATAGAGATTCTTTTGGCTGGATATAATAGTCCTTGAATCAACAGCCGGAGTTGATAACAGCAGAAATTCTCATTCAACAACTGATTCAACAACCCTTTTCCAAAATCCCATTTTTATAGGGGCTAACACCTAATTTGCATATTTCTAGATGTTTCTCGAATCCTCTAGATTTTTCTCGAATATACTAGAATGATCTAGAATCTTCCAAACATTCTATTTCTAATTTCTCTATTTTACAACTACTTCATGAATGAAAACTTTTTTGTAATAAAAAGTAGAACTCAGTGGAATCCCTTATTATAGAAATGCATCCTCGTAACAACAGGAAAGAATGGTACCCAATGAGGATCAAATTCAAAATAAAAGTCAACTGGTCTGAGAATTGAACTTACTAACCATCATACTGTAATCTGTGACTAACAGAAAGTTTTCATATTTTTTTTCCTTCCAACAATTTTCCAATTTTCCTCTCAATGGAGAGTTTTTTGTAATTTATTATAAAAAAAAAAAAAAAATAATAATAATAATAGTATCGTGGATTAATTATATTCAAAATATTGGAAGGAAAACAATTTCATTAATCTGAGGCCAAGAAAATTTAATGACTAATAACAGTCATCATTAATATTAAAAAATAAACAAACTTGAAACAAGTTTCAATTAATTTAAAGAACGTATTTGAGCCAAGGCAAAAGGTAATTATCTATTTATGGTGATATGTTCATAATTTTCAAATAAAAAAATTTTCATTCAATTTTTTTCCTTAAAAAATAATATATTTTACAAAAAGTGTAAAGTTGTATCACAAGGGGTAAATTTAAACTTTTCAGAACAAAAAACATGAGAACATATATCATCATTCATTTTTTAGAAAAAAGTATAAATGGAGATAGACAATAAAAGAATGTTAATATTAGATCATTGTTTTGTTTTTAAAAAAGAAAATGTACTGACCATATAAAAAGAAGACTTTCTTTGCTTGTGATGTGATTCTCACCCTTGCATCTAAACATGATCCAGGTTGATTATTGTTTTTGATCCGATAATTTTGTGGACAAGTCCAATTGTTGCAGCTACACACACATTTTAAGATCCAGGAAATATTAACAGAAAAGACAAAATGGCAAGGGCAATCCAAATCCACCAAAAATCCTAAGTTTTTTTTTGTTTTTTTTTTGTGTAGTTACAACAGAATGGAGATAAATACTGAATTTTTTTGTTCATTCATTATCCAGTTAGCCAAAGAAAAATCCACACAGGTTTATTTAAAAATGTCTGTTGTGTTTGAGAAAAGAAAAATAAGTTCTTTCTTTGAGGCATGAAATATAAAAGAAAAAAAAAAAAAAGAGAGATTGTCTTATTTCTATGCATAGATTTTATGTTGGATTATAAAACTACATCTCACTTGTTTAAAACCAACAAAAAAAATAAAATAGTAACTGCTACATTGAACTGATCTTATTCAGTCATCTCCGAAAAAAAAAAAAAAAACTAAAAACAAATTTGGAAAAGGAAAATTACAAATAAAAACTGAACATTGAATGACTCAAGTAAATAAATGTGGAAAGACTGACAAAATGAAAGAAAGAGTAAGACAATGAAGAGAGTGGCTGACCATCAAACTAAATTACATGTATGAATTATTCCTTATTAACTCATGGGTTAAAATGAAACCCCAGAGCTCTATTCAATAAATAATGAAAGACATTTATGTCCTAGAGCTGACCAGCTGTACTTGCTCTCAAGGTCATCAGCAGAAACACCATTAGAATTGCCTGCATCTCAGAAGTCTTCACTGATAACTGCATAATTGAATTTGACATGAGAATCAACACTGATGATAGACACTATGAAGATAGAGTGGCTATTTTAGACATTAGTTCTGACTAATAAAGACATTTCTAGTGTACTAGAAAAAAAAAGTCTTAAGAGAATTCCTTCTCCAGATTATTTTCAACCAATCAAAAGGACAAAATTTGAAAAGTAGCTTATGAAGGCAGTTGGAGCACTTATAAGAAAAGCCATGGCTTAGTCATTCATGGTGATTCTGTTTATGAGTGAGTACTCAGGGAAAGATGTAGGTCAGCAGATCATGTTACAATATCAGTGAGTTGGAAAAAGAATATGCTGGATTCCAAGATGCCTCATTACTCACAAAAAAATCTGGAACAGTACACAAAAATTTTAAAACAGATGATTGCAAATTTGTTTGTCAGAAAAAAAAACAACCAGACCATGTTTCCCTAAATACCATGAAGACAACTCATTCTCTTCAATTATAATTCAACAAGGCAGTATCTACTTCTGAAAGTTTTCCACAAATGACAATCATTCAGAAACTCCTTCCATTCAACACACTTTAGCTACTGTGTTGTTCTAAACCCCTGAATGACAACAAAATTGGACAGCACTTTGTGAACTTCACTGATACTTTACACTCACTATCAAGGACTTTTATAACCTAAACTGCTACTATAAGTCCCAACTATTTCTTTTTATTTCAATTAATTTCTTTAGGTGTTCAAATGAATATTTTCAGCAACCCTCTACATATAACTTCCTTTTCACGTAACTTACTGTAAATAAACAATTTTTTTCAGTCTCAATTTCATGTTAAGTAAGTGTCTCTGTTTTTGTTATTGCATGCTTAAAGAGGTGCTAATTGGTATTTTCTTTTGTACACAGTAGGATAATCCTCATAGACCTGATCTAATATTTGTATGTAAAATACTGGCTGTCCTTCCTCTGATGTGAAATAACTTATTAATATTTATTGATAAAATTAAAATCTCAGTTGTCTCACCCTCTTTCATGTACATCAGCTCTATATTAAAAAAAAAATAAATAAAGACATTTATTTTGTTTATTGTATCAAATACAATTTCAGAGAAAATCCTCACTCACATCTCTTGAAGCAACAAGATGTGTTTTGGCTAAATTCTAGTGATTCAAACTCCTATTTACTAAGCCTAGAATGACACAGCCAGTTGGCTGAAGAAAATGGGTGGAAAAAAATGAAACATCAACACCAAGAAAATCCCTCAGAAGGATGCTGGATGGGACAAAAAGCAAATGAAGAGTTCAATTCTTTGGTCAAACAGGGCAAAAGTACCATTGGTTGGTTGGTTGATTTTTTTTTAGCAGGAATCAACCTCTGGGTTATTTAATGACAAAATTTACATATTTTGAACACAATTGTATGCCTTAAATTACAGATATTTTGTATATAATTTTATACTTTCAGGGTAAACATTTGTTTTATAGATATATGGTTTGTACATGATCTGTTGCAGATGTTATATATGTTGGTATAAATGTTTTTCTTAAAGATAGGACATTAAGTTGATGGTTTCAGTATTTTCAAATAGTTTTCTCATGTTGTTTTCCTTGTGGTATTTGTTTTACAGGTGCTAAGTGAGTACATTCAGTTAAAATATGTTTCACCATGAGTGAAGCATGGCATGTTGTACATGTTGGTTGATCTCCATTCTTCAACAAGTATGAATGGATGAGGTGCATGTGGCCTGTGTGCAGCCAAGCCAACATTACTTCAGCCTTTCTTCCATTTATAGACACAAGCTTTAATTCACCCAAGATTGGCTTTATTGTACGATGAGTATCATCGGTTCAGGGAAGAGAACAGATCATTAATACAATGAGAAAGATGACAATTCCAAGTCACTAGGAAGGACATCAGATATGTCAAAAAAATTTGATAACAATGTATCTTAATGGTTGAAATAAAGAGTTCCATACATTTTTTTAAAGGTTACTAAATCCAACAAACTTCAGAATACAGTAGTTAAAATAGGATGAAAACAATCAAGGTAAAGATACATGAGCAAAAAACTTGTGTAATTCACACAAAATGACCTACTTCTTCTCTGCCATCAAAATACACAAAGTTAAATCCATTCTTTATGCAGACAAAACTAGATTCTTATCAACTGGAAGGTTATAAAAGTTGCCATATTTTAGTGTAAGAACTGATCTTCATATATTATCATATAAAAGTTACCATAATTTAGGTTAAGATTTTCGAATGTTATAGTTAATGTGTAATAATATTTTTAGACTGCTGTTTCTTTTGAATCCCCTTCTTCCCAAATAATTTTAACTAGTCTATTTTTTTCTAGTATAAAGTCTTGCTGGACCTATTCTTCTGGCATTCTGATATAGGTTATGTTCTATTGTTATAACATTTTATTAAGTCAGTCCCCCATTGTAAAAGACACTTTCAGGCACTAAAATCATAACTGGTAAGTTATTCTGTACATCTTTATAAAAGAAAAAAAACATTAAAAAAAAATCACTGAATGAAAAACAAAGAGATTAATACTTTCTTAAATTATTTTTTTAACTTTATTTTTTGATAAGTAGTACACACTAAATCAATTATCAATGTCAGTTGTGTGCAAGCTCATACTGTATACCAAGTTACTAGTGTAGTGAATTCAATTCTCACTGTATGCCCCGCCTAGATAGACTAAGCTAAGTAAATATCAGTTATCAGTTTTCACTTACATGTGTTTGCATTTAAAAAGTCAGAATCAGTTTTCTTCAGAATACAATTAATATTTGAAAATAGTTTTTTTTTACTTTATATTTTAAAGCAGCAATCAGAACTTTTTGAAAGATAAAAAGCAAAATATAAAATGCTTAATATTGAAGGAGGAAAAAGAGATTGAAGAAAGATAAACAGTTTGCTGAACCATATTCATATATATGGAATGATTCCTCCCAAATAATGACTGGAGTCCATCCCCAGACTGTACCTTCTTATTACACTAAAGGGAGCTGATATTTATAACAGAGACTGAACAACAGCAACTATCAGGTCATCCCATAAGTTCTGTCCAAATTTTAACTTTTTGTTAAAATGAACGAAATTTAAAGAGTATTTTATAATGTCTAATGGAGCTGAACATTATTTTTATGTTTAGATGCATTTAAACTGATCAAATTTTATTTCAGAGAACAATAAAATTAAATTTTGTTTGATTAAAACCCTGCTAACATGGAAGTACTCAAGAATCATTTGAGGCACATAATGCTTTACGAGTTCAAGAAAGGAAACTCAGCAGCCGAAGTGGCTAGAAACATTCACTCAGTTTATGGAGAGGAATGTGTGAACTTGCAGAAGATGGTTTGCAAAATTCAGAGGTGGAGATTTCACCCTTGAAGATGAAGATCAAACCGGACGTCCAGTTGAGTTTGATGAAAAGCTTCTTGAAGCAGCCCTTGAAGAAAATCCTGCTTTATCAGTTGAGGAATTGGCAGTGGTTCTCATTTCAAACCATACAACTGTTCATCATCATCTTCAACAACTTGGAAAAGTTCCTAAACTTGGAAAATGGGTGCCTCATGAATTGTCTGAAAACGACCTCAAATCCAGAGTTGACATCTGCTCTTCTCTCCATTCTCGCCAACTTGTTTCACCTTTTTTGGATAGACTTGTGACTGGTGACAAAAAATGGATCTTTTATCGAAATGTTAAGCATCGTAGATAGTGCCTGGTAAAGGGGAAGGACCCCAGACACAGCCGAGAAGGGAACTTCATGGGCAAAAGGTTCTTCTTTCAATCTGGTGAGATTGCCAAGGAATAATCCACTTTGAATTTTTACCACCTAATGCAACAATTAATGCTCAAATATACTGTCAGCAATCAGAGCATTTGAACCAAGCTTTGAGGAAAAAAATACCTGCTCTAGTGAATCAAAAAGAGGTGATGTTTCATCAGGACAATGTGCGACCTCACACAGCAAGAATCACGTCACAAATGATTGAAATTCCTCATCCACCTTATTCTCCCGATCTTGCTCCTTCAGACTACCATTTGTTTTGTAGCTTACAGAATCATTTGGAAGAATCAGCTTTTGTAACCCAGGAAGAGGTTAAAACTGACATTTGTGAGTTCTTCGAATCAAAGCCAAAAGAATTTTACAGTAATGGAATTAGTAAGCTTGTTAATAGATGGAAGGAAGTCATAGATAATCAGGGAAAATACATTGTTGATTGAATGTGTAATTAAATGTAACATTTGGTCACTTGTTTTCTTTATTCAAAATCCAGACAGAACTTATGGGATGACCTGATATATATTTTTCTATCTGAATTTCTGGAATGAGGAGTTATCATTATTTACACTATTTATTTGTGAATTTGGTGGTATAGTGGTTACGAGTTCAATCCCTGGGTCAAGCAGTGTGAACCTATACTCAGTGGGTGAGCAATAACTCAAGGGTACTAAATAAAAATAAGAACTAGACAATATCCCTAGCCATAACCAGTGGAATGAGAACAGTCTATACCTGAAAATTAAATAAAGGGTTCAGTTCAGAATTCCCTGAAGGTTACCCAGATTGATATACATCTGAAGAAGGCTAGAGGGCACAAAGGCCGAAACATTGTGATAACGATAACAAAGAAGAAATATAAATTGTGTTAATACATATTTTTCTTTTCTGCTTTGAAAGATCCATCTGAAAAGTTGATCTTACATTCTGTTGTTGTTGTTGGTCAAAGTCTCTGCATAATCTGAGGTGGTCTGACTACATTTGTAACATCTTAAGGAAAAGAAAGTTTTTGGCAGCACATTAAAAGATACCAGTAAAGCAAGGAAGAATTCTTAAATCTGAGTACACACTTTGCTGTCAACCATGGTAACATACCAGTGAGGAAATCCTTGTCAACATATCTGGTAATAAGAGACAGGATATGGATATGTAGATTTGTGACTTTGAAAAGGGGGTAGTGAAGGGGAAGCTCCAGTTGGAATTCAAACTCAGTTTGTAATTTTCCATACTAATAATACAACAGGTATGATAAACAGATAGGCAGACAAAAAAGAAGAGAGGGAAAAACTTAAAAAATAATTAAATTATATTTGAGATGCACATTTGATCCACACTATAAACTGCATTTAGCATTTGTGTATATAACAAGAGAAGATTTTGAGTTGATATTTCTAACTTAGTATGGAACAAAGCCAGATAGACTTACATAGAGGACAACATCAGACATTTCAGAGGCAGAGGTTAGACTGTCTTATAAACCAATATTCAAAATCCTGTTTGTTTTTTTTTTTATTTTACTTACACATAATTAACCTTTAGCGTTGGTTAGAAAAATATGAAACTATTTCAGCCACAAGACAGGTTCCAGAAACAAGTTCTGATTACTCACATACCAATATTGCTTTTTATATCATGGCTTATATCAAGAGTACTAAACATTTAGTAAAAGAATATTATCTTTAAATAAAATAAAAAAAAAAAAATGACTGATGATTGGAAGAGAAGAAAAAAATGAATTATCATATACAACATTTGCCTGAGGATGGTTGGAGAGACAACTGGCCAAAGTTGTGATCAAAGCAAAGGAACAAGACTTTTGTCAAGAATCAATTTCTTAACTGAAATGCTATCGATTTTTGATTTGTATTTCTTTCGTTTTGTTTCTCCCTGCTTTTTATCTGCAACTTTTGGACCAACATTTTACAATCATTACTTGCAATAAAACCAACAGAAATAAAATGAAAAATGCTAATCAAAAATTAATAAGAATGATAATACTTCAAAGAAATTCAATTACTACTACTACTAACAATAGTGTAGACTCAGTTATCTTTCCTGTATATCCCCTTATCTTACATTAATACAACCTAAACCAGTAACCATCAATCTTGAGAAGTTACAATTAGTAAAAAAAAAAAAAAAAAAAAAAAAGTACTAGTAATATATGTAAAGAAAAATGATGGTATATCAGGCATTTGAAGAGAGTGAAAGTTCAATTTGAGCCTATATTGATGGTTGATCTTCATAGCTCTCCTGAACAAGTAGTTTTTTTGCAAACATATAATACAAGTTAAAAAAAATTTTGTTAGAAGCTTATTCTTTATTTCAATCTACACTGTTTACTAATGATCAAAAAATAAAATAAAGTTGCAATAAAAATAAGGCAAAAGAAACATGACTCACAAATTAGTAATAAGAGATTTGCTTTATTTGTAGATTAAAAATAGCAAAGTCATTTAAATGACTGAATCACTATATACATTTCCACAGTGAAAAGATATGTGTCAGCACCAACATAAAATGCTATTCTTTTTTCTTAGTATACAACAAAACCACTCACAAAACAGTATTGACTTAAGATGACAAAATTATTTTCTCTGCCAAATGTGTATCCAAGACAATGAGCTCAACTTACTAATTCTGTTAATAAAGATGTTACGGTTTTTATTCAGTCAGTAACATGATCATGAATGTAGTTGGAAAAGCTAATAAAACGTTGCAGGCAAACCAGTTTTGATCCAAAATGTATAAATGATTCAGCAAAGTTCAGCAAAATGACAATAAAGCTAGGAATTCTGTTGCTACAACATTATGAAGAAACAGAGGAGACAAGTCAGTCTAATAAATGACAAAAGATGTTCAAAAAAAACAATCCACCTTTCACCTTCAATCAGGCTAAATTAATTTATTGGCAATCAGATTGAAATCAATTTCCATAAAATCAAAGATTAAAATTACACTTAATTATTATGTGAAATTGCCATGAGATGACTGAAGGATAAAAAATATGAAAAATATTTCTTTTTTATAAAAAGAAATATTTTTCATATTTTTCTCTAAGAAGGATAAAAAATATTTGAATAACTTTAATCAACTGAGATCAGTTGCTGTTGTCTCACTGATATGCAGAAATGATAAAGAGAAAAAAGACTCTTCCTTTCCTCTTTCTCTTGTCCTTTCCTCTCCACTGTTTTTCACTTGTCAACACTGCAAAGGAAAAGCAAAATCTCACCACCCATCTTTCTTTCTGGCTTTTATATGACCACCACTCACCCATAATGCATTGGCACTTCCCTATAGAAGTGTTATTTCCACTTTCCTAGCTTTTCCGCTTGTATCATTGGTAAGTTATAATTTTTTTCTCTCATCTCTTTAGCATATGTCCCCTTGATCTCAACAAAATCATCTTCATACCATGTAGTCACCTGCCCAGTAAGGTGGTCACATCTTTCTTCCTGACCTATGTGCAGGATCATCTGTATCACTATCACCTTAACTATCATCGTTATCCAATGAGTCATTCACTCGTCGTACATCCAGGATGTGCCAAGGAGTTCCATCTACAGAAACATTATTCTATGACTGTACTCCAATCACCATTCCTTGCCCCATTGTGTGGTGCAGTGAGCACAAGGCAGCTTTATACATACCTCCTCTCCAACTTGAATTGAACCTGATCGTCTCACTGCTGCTTCATTTTCGGGGATGACCAACGGATGTCTCCACTCATACTGAAATATTGCATGCTGCAATACAGAATCCTCCTCCTGACCTACTAGAGGGCACATGTTATACCAGTAGACTGCCTCAATTGACAATATTTAACCCCTTTCGGCTAATCATTGCTTTCACAGTCCTCTACAATACTGTTTCCACTAGATCTGTATGTAGCCCTTAATACGCTCGTACATTCCACCTATCCAGTACTGCCTTGACTGGCGCTGACTTGTAAGCTGTGCCATTATCCATTAGGACTTCTTCCACTGGGCCTCTCTCTAGGAATAGCTCATTTAGTATAGATGCAACCACTGTCCCCATTTCTCCCTTAAACTCCCACCATATGGCTATTCTGCCGGGCACGCAATCAACCATCAGATATTACCCATTTTAGTAATGTGTGATATCAATCGCTACTCTTGACCAATTGTTTGGACTTCACTGGCCTCATGCATACTTGGCACAGGATCAATTAATTGGAATTGTTGGCATGCTCGCACTACTCTACGCACAACTCCCCTGGAGATAGTCAGGTCTACCTTCCTAGTCAAATATAGCGTCCTTTCAACACATATTCCAAAGAGACATTTGAGCTACCAAAGAATTTAATCTTGCTAATGATCATGGTGCAAAAAAGTAAAATGTAGACATAAGATCATAATGGATTACAAGAAGCTCAATAAGCATATTGATGTGTATATGGCCAGATGTTTGTAATGATAGGTTTAGCGAATATCAACAACAAAACTGTAATGTAACCATATTCAATCTCAGGAAGGTCTACTTGCAAGTACACATTCCTAAGTCATTTCAAATGGTGATATTCAATGGGACAAGGTATTTTCTCACATGATTGGGGTTTGGCCTGGTTACAAAAGTAACATGTCAATGATAGTGTCCACAAAAGACAGACAACATTGAACTAATTTGTAGGGGCCCAGAGCAATTGGAAAATGCTGTGTTTGCAAATCTGAGTGAAGTACAATACTCTTTGATGAGAGCAAAGGAAGTGAAGGACCAGATATGCCCAACCTCATCACATGATAAAAATCTTTTCCTTATGTAGGAAACTTGTAATGCATTTTCCCCTTTGTCTGGTTGGCTCTTTGTTGCAACAACAGTAGAAACACAGATTGAATATAATGGGATTAGATGATAAAGCACATGATACTATGCTAGCAGAAACCATCACGAAGTTCCAATGCAATGCTCGGCTTAAGGTAGTTGGTCTTTGAATGAAAACAAGATGGATGTGAGCTCCCTATTCACCGGATGTGAATGAATCTATCATTGAGGATTTGTGCTGGTTGTGCTGAATGATACACAGCTTATCAATTTGACTGATACAACATTAAAAGACATTAACATGGCTCTCCAATAGCAGGCAACAGTGCTGCACTAATGGACCAATTGTGTGTACCTACATTGATGGAATTCGTCATTCTAACTTTATGCTGTCTTGTTTTTTTTTGTTTTTTTTTTATGTCATTAGTTGAGTCTAGTGAGAAGAATACCAATAAACTGACCAGAATACAGAAAATGTGCAACAAAAAAAAAAAAAAGAAAAGGAAAAAAAAAAAGAGAAATTGCACCTTTCACATTGATGTGTGTTGTATCCATGGATAATGAACAAACCTTAAAGTCATTGGTCATCTTTGAGTGAGGTGAACCATTTTGTGATGAGAGTCAGCCTTTCCTACATGGAAGGCAGCTGTTAAGTGGTCAGATAAGAAAAAAAAATACATTTTAATAAATTTCACAAAACTTTATCTGGGGCAAGTCTTCCATGTGAAGAAAGGCAGTAAAAAATTTTTTTTTTTTTTTTTAATAAAAAATATTCAAAAAGATCTTTGAGACAGCTATTACATTTTTTTTAGAATAAAATTTATTTTATCTAAAAAAATCTCAAAAAAGCTTGAGTGTGTGTACCACACACACAAGTATGGCACAAGACTATATATTAAAAAAATTCTTAATACCAAAACCTTTTCAGTCACTAAAAACACTGATAAAAGGATTAATGTTTTTTTATAAGCTGAGAACAGTGGTGTAAGATAATTGTGCATGATCCACAGGGTGGTCAGTGGGTCAGTAGAGATAAAAAGAAAATTAAATACTAAGCAAACAAACACTCTCTAATGACAGACAACACAATATCTGTAACAAAAAGTAAGAGAATGTTGAGGAAGGGGGAGATTGTACCAAGAATTAGATAAAATGTTTTATCAACTTAGAGTATTTGATGACACCTTGCTATGCAACAGAAATTTACTTTCATTGTCAAATATCATCTCAACACTTTCTGTTTATGATTCATTAAATTGAACAAGGAAATTTTGATATGAAGATAATGTCCTATGTAGTTTGCTTTGTTTGAATATGACTTTCATTGCTTTCAGAAATTATTTTATCTTTTAAAAGTGGCTCTAAAATGGGGGTGCAATTAAAACATAATACCAATAGGGGTTCTGATATTTTGTCCATATTTATGCAAATCTGTGAATATTTTAAAGTACAGAAGACTAAAATAAGTAAATAACTAAAAAGTTAGTATTTTTTACAAGGAAAAGAAAATAAAAATCATAGAATTTTCCTAATATCCTAAATTGATTTCCTATTCAATTTTAAATGAAATAAAAATGTTTTATGTTCTTTTTAGGCTTTGACATTAAGGACTAATGAAAATAACTCAATACATGTATAAAAATGGAGACAACATAAGGGTCTATGGGCCTTGGGAATTAAACAACCCCTAAAACTTTCCCAGAATAAATTATGGTCATATTCATTGAAAGTACATAAAAGTATCTTTTTACACAAGGACATACTTTTTCAGTTTACATTTAGTAAGGAATAAAATTACTGTTATGGACAATTATCACAGCATAAAATTTAAAAAGATAAAAAAAAAAGCAGCTTGTTGTCAAAGGATAATACCAGGTTTACCGCTCAATAGTGGGAAGGAATATGTGAATGAGGAGAAACAACCAATAGTAACAAACAACAAATGCCAATATACAAATTAACAAGATTTAATTATGATGAGAAGATACATGAAAACATTTATGTAAGGTAATGTGTGGAAAGGTGTGTGATATACATTTCTGTGTGGAAAGTTGTATCCATTATAAGTCCAAGATGAAAAGTTAAAATTCACTTAGCTTTGGCTATTCACCTGAAATAAAATAGGGTTTTCCCTTTTCTCTCTCTTTTGTTTTATATTTCTCCTTGTTCTTTTTACTTTCAGTTCTTTTTGCTAAGGTAGTAATATCTTTTGGTATATTGTTCTTACTTCAATGTTATGGTTTCTGATCTCAAGAGCTGGTCGTTCACTCTCTTCTTCACATATTCAGCAATGTAGATATTCCTCATTTGGACAAGAAGATTGAGCACTGTCCAATTGAGTTGGTCTAGGTGATTATCACACCAAGTAATTCACCTGTGTATTTGGTATATGCAGCATGATGAGTTGAATTGGATCTTGTCTTCACTGTGCAATTCCTTTGCTTGACGGTAACAAGTAAAAAGAGATGTTACTCGCAGAAGGCCGATCCCAATTGATTTTGTATTGGGAGTTTGTGCAAGCTAGGGATGGCATTCCTTCTCTTCAGTTCAGTAATTCCATTCACATGACTGTTTCATGACTGGTCCCACTCCCTCAAGATTTGTTGTCCCAACTAATTTCTCCCAATATTTCCTGCTCAATGTTTATACTTGATTACGTGATTCTGCATGTGCATGAGATCTAATTTTAGCTTCCACTCAAATGTGTTACTGGGGTCACCAGCCTGTCTGTCCTAACTGTTCTTGTAGTCAGCAACTAATATTGCAGATTGAAAGAAAGAGAGGGGGACTTAAAGTATTATATTATTAGAGAGGTGGAAAGAGAAATAGTTCGTTAAGTGTAAAATGCTTGTGGCTTAAGGTTTTTGGTTAAATAAGGATATAATACTATGTTCAAAAATGGATATTATTCCCCTCCTTATCACCATGCTTTGGTTGATACATTTTTGGCCTGCTTCCTCATATTCTGAGATCAACCTAAATAGTTATAAGACCAACAAAGTTGAGAATATTAGTATGACTAACTGAAAGAATAATCATAATAATTGCCTTGATCAACTTAGCCAATTCTTTTAGGACAACAGCAATAACCAGCCCAAATTTTTCAACAATACAAAAAAATTTTTTACATTATTTACAGTTGGACTAAATACCCTCATCTTTATTTTTACCATCACAACATTTCAGCCCTTGTCCTGTCTGGCCTTCTTCAGGTATCTGTTGAACTAGGTAACCTTCAGGTAATTTCAAACTGAACCCTTTATTTATAAATTCATCTCATTCAGCAGTCCAGATTTAGAGATATCTTGTTTTTTTTTAGTATTGCTCAGTTACCAACAATAGCTTAGTGGATTGAAGCAGTAATTCAAGAATTTGGTAACAGTAATTGCAAGTTCAATCCCTGGGTCAGGTAGCACAAACTAAGACTCAATAGAAACAGGGTGAGCAGCAACTAGGCTGTATTAACAAACAAGATGAGATATCTCTAGACATGGACAGTCAAATTAGAACAATCTACCCCTGTATATTAAATAAAGGATTCAGTTTGAAATTTCCAAAAGATTACCCTGAAGAAAGTCAGAAGGTACAATGGTTGAAATGTTGAGTTTGGTTTATTTTATGGCATGTCAACCTCAATGGGTTATTTAATGCTGATAAAATTTTTATTGCTGGTAATTTTTTCTTTTCTTTTTCAAAAATGTATTGCTAGTAATAACTTTTTCCTCAAAAATGTATTGCTGGTATTAATACCTGTTTTTACACCTTCACAGCATTTTGACCTCTGTTTGGGGGTCAATTATGCCCATAGCTGGGACCATAACAAGTGCTACTACCCAGGGTCAGGGTGGACCTTGGAACACCAGCAATTAAGAGGTGGTTCCACACTCCTCAAACCTCCAATCAGAGGCCTTGCTTTTGTGCATATAAATGTTTGTGTGGACATAATTACTAGAGGCAGTGATGTGTGTGTGTTTTGTTGAAGTTATATTTTGGAATAGTTTAAGAAATTGTAGGATATTATATGGATTAATGTCACGAAAATTTTTTCATGTTAGTTGTTTGTAGCTACTTCCCCAAATCCATTTAAAATACTACCAATTTGTTAGTATGTGTGTATTATTGGTAATTTTCTTCATATAAAAATGTGAGAACTACTTCCCAAATCTACTAGCATCATAAGTTTTTTTTTTGTTTTTCCCAAGGCATTTTACCATGGCTTTTAAAACTCCCTGTAACACAGTAGTTACTGTGGCTATGATGGGTTATGCAGCAGAAAATGTATTAGCTTTCAAATAACAGACTTTAGTGAAATGACCTTCCTTCTTGCAATTGTAACAACTCATTCCTATGGTGCCCAGTGCCTGCACAGAAAAAGCACCTTTCTTTTAAAAGGTATTTTCCCACAGCGGATGTCCAAGAGCCTGAGAAGTTAAGGCATTCGTCCGGGGTCCCATTACCGATGCCACTTGATAACTTGTTTGGATATCAACAGAATAGGATAGACTTTTCCACAATTTGTGCTTCATTTCAAGCTTCTGTGAGTGTGAACATTTTGTTTTCAACAAGTCTCTGCCAAATAAGATGTGTGGATAACCCAGAAATAAAGTCATCTCTAATAGCTTAATCTTTGTAAACATGAGCGGTAACATCTTTGAATTTCCAGTCCTTTGCCAGAATGTGCAATGCTTGAAGAATATTGATCCAAGGATTCTCCAGCCTGTTGAGTTCTGGTTACAAGTGTATGCCTGGTGTATATCTCACTTTTTTCTTGGACAAAACACTATTTAGAATGTTAATAGCTTCTTTAAAGTTTGTACATTCACTGAACATTTTGTATACATCAGACAACATGGAGTTTATAAAACTATACAACTCCTCACCCTCAATATACTTGAGGAAGTTTTAAAATGTTTGATACCAATGATTCCATATTTTCTGTGCCCCCAGGGGTCTTACTGTCTAGATACAGAATTTTAGATTATAGTACCCTGTCCATGTTGATATCTGAAACAAAAAAAAAAAAAAAAAAAATAGTAGTGAATAGGATGTCATAAGCTATAATTAGCTAGAAGTATTCACTACTATTTCTCTAGTAGTTTAGTCTTCAAGGGCGGGACTGGTTTGGCCTCCAGTTGTATCAATTGATATTTATATAGTGGAGGTTTATATATAAACACAACACTGTCTTTTTATTATCTTCTGGAAAATCTCACAGATGAAGAGAAAAAATGATGGCAACAGAAATGTGGTTCTACAGAAAGATGTTGAGAATTCCATGCATAAGCAACAAAGAAGTCTTACAGAAAATGGAAACAAAAGGACACATACTCAATATCCAAAAGAGACAGCTTAAATTTCTTGAACACATAATGAGGAAGGAAGGCTTGGAGAATTTGACACTCACATGGCATATTAATGGCAGGAAGGACAAGCTTATGTGAATGAATAGTGGAACGGTTAGGGATGGGATGTTTGGCAAAGGAACAAAGGACTACAATCAATAAGAGGTTGTGGAGAGCCATGATCGCCTACGTTCTGAAAGCACACAGTATGTAAAAGAAGAATGAAGATTATGGCATCATCAAAGAATATAAACCATTACCATTTTGACAGCAGAACTCTCCCCTATTCACATATCACCTTGACAAGCAATTATCACTTAGATTTCAACATTCCAGCATAAATGTTGACAAAAATTTTTATTCAAAAATGGATTCAGTTTATATGTAATTTGTTTTATCTTCTAAAGAAAGTTTATTAAAAACAAACAATTTAAGTTTGTTCTTTGCTAAATATGACAAAAGAACATTACAAAGATTCTACATAACACACATTATATAACTGATGATATCATGGGTAGAATTTAAATGTCAACAAAATTTTATTCTAATTTTAAAAAGTAGAACAATGCAATAAATTGGTGGAGTAAAGAAAGGATAAAAATAAAACAGTAAACATGATTGCATTCAAATTCACTTTATATAAGCTTTTCTCTTTCATATATTACAGCCCATTGACAGTACCCCTACTCTACCACTCCCTTGGTAGACTGAAGTCACTTTCTTCATGACCAAACTAAATACAATTTCTGGCAATAAGGAAGAAAAATAAAATTTGATAATTAACCATTCACCCTTGCATGGAGTATTGCTGCCATATATGGTCTGTTTGCCTCAGAGGTTCTTGATAAGATCCAGAGATGGATATGCAATATAATTGGCCCTGATCTGGCATCTTGTCTGCAGTCACTCTCTCACAGACGTGTCGTCGCCTCTCTGTCTTTTTTACAAATACTTTCATGGTATTTACTCCGATGAGCTACTTTCGCTGGTTCCCAGACTTCGCAAATTCAAGCATTCTATGAGGCTGGCATCCCGCTCTCACCCTTTCACTGTTGAAACTGTTAAATGTAGCCATCTCTTCTACTCCAATAGCTTCATATCTCGCACCTCTCGCCTGTGGAACTCCCTTCCCTATTCCAGTTTCCCTGATAGCTATAATCTCCAACTATTTAAATGTAATGTCAATTGACATCTCCAGTTGCCTTGATCCACTATCCTTCTCCTCATCCTTTCCTCTATCATTTTTAAGATTTGGAACATGTCAAGGGCAGACAGTAAAAAGAAACCATACCAGATTTTAACCATCACCATAGTCAATTTTTGAATGAATGCTGTTTTACTGTATGTAAAAGAATTGTATCATAATGGATGCTTCATGCCTTGTTCATAATTATAATGGATGGTGAAAAAGACAGGGAATTGTAGATAGAAAAATGGCTATATTAATCAATGAGAAATCAGTTGGTGGTGAGGCTTGATTGAGTATCAAGCAACTTGACATACAGAATGGAGCACAGTGAAAGAGGATAAATGAAGGAAAGCAAGAAACATGTGAAAAGGAAGAAAAACAAATTGTTTTGCCCCCAAAACTACCCTGTGTATCACAGGGACACTTGGAACATGCATATACTTGGACTTGGAACAATATCTACCAATATTGAATCACAATTTATTGAACTACTATGATTTTGGTTTTCTTAAGACTCAGAGATTCACATCTAAATAAAACTGTTGTTAGAAAATTAGTTATTTACAGCAGTTTTGTTGTCTTTAAAAAAAAGTTCTAAAACCTCAGCAATCATCTGGTGTTATAATCACCAACTGGAGGACATTTTGATCAGTGCTGAGAGACTTAATATGGAGCAATTTTGTTTTGCCCTTCAGACTGAATCCATCAGTAGGATGAACATCACTTGCAATGACCGAGGCAAGATTCAGTAATCAACGTGAAACATTATAACTGCTACCAATGTCTAGAAATACAATCTTCATCTAATCACAGGGCAGGTCTGGAAGGATTACAATTAAGTAACACAACTGCTTTCATTTAAATCACTACAGAGAACCTCTTCTACCTGCCATCAACAGCCTATGCTTTCTTGGGCTTACATTTTCCACAGACATGAATGGAGCAAATATATTGAATTAATTGCTAGGGAAGTTGATTCACTGAACCATGCCAGAAAAATTCTCATCAGAATCCACCTTGCACATTTATAAATCTACCATTTGTCCGTCGTACAGAATATTCATGACATATCAGGTCTGGTTCTCCTGTTGTATATCTTGAAATTCTTGACAAAATTTAAATGGTTTGTAATGTAATCAATACTGACCTGGCATCTCAACTTCAGTCACTTTCTCACCGATGTGATGTCTTCCTTGTGTTTTTTTTTCTACAAATATTTTAATGGCAACTGTTCTGATGAACTGTATTTCTCCCTAGTGTCTCCGCTACATGAATTTAAGCATGCTACTAGGATTAGCAACTAGGTCTCACTGTTTTACTGTTGAACTAGCTAAGATGAAACCATCACTTCTATTTTAAGTTTCTTTTCTAGCACTTCTCACCTGTGGAACTCTCTTCTGATTTCTTACTTCCCTGCCACTTACAATCTTTAAAAAATTTAAATGCAACATCAATCTTCATCTGTCTTCCTGAACCCTGTTCATTTATCATACTCACTAAAGTCTTCGAATTCTCTTTCACTCATTGTAACCCCTGCATCCTAGTGGCATTATCATCTTGCTTTGGGTGAAACAATTATTAAAAAAAAAAAAAAAATCTTCAGCTTACTAACAGCAGAGTTACTGTAAGCATGAATTAGATGTTGATGAACAGAATTACAGTCATAGACAAACTATATATTATTATTTTTATTACAAGTAATAATTAGAAAAAACAATAACAGCCCATTCTGACATGTCAATTGAAAACATTAATTGGTTATAAAAGTGTAAAAAAAAAAAAAAAAAAGTATAAGACCATCACACCCACACCAGTAAAAACATTTTATACAATAAATAAAATAACATTAGACTGACAAGAGTTAGCATTTTTTAACAAAATCCTTTATTCAGATACATTCATAGTATCATTCATTCAAACTATTTTCCCTGACTTTCAACTAAATTGAACATTCTACTTTAAAACAACAATTCCATTTTTGATTTGCTTTGTTCTTCAAGTAATATTCAGACATGATGGAATTGTTGTTCAACCAAAGAGTGAAACAAGAAATAGTCTGAAGATGGCAGGTCTGGAGACGAAGTGAAACATGGAAGAATTTCTCGTTGCATTTCACAACTTTCACCCAAAATCTTTCTGAAAATTCATGTTATGTGTGCTTCAATATTACTAAATATCTTCTAATTAATAACTTTCAAGTTCTGAGGCTCTTAAATATATCTTTTTAATTTTATAATACACCCCTCCATTTTGGTCAAAGTGCCAAATATACCCATCCACTTGATGACAATGACAAATATGTTTATCCACTCAGAGCACCCAATATATACATGCTCTTGCTTAGCCATGGAAGCAATTTTCAAATCTTATTGTCTTTAGTATCAAATAGCAAGTAAAGAGTACATGTTGCAGGCAGGTGGTGTCTTTCATCCATTTGAGATTTCCACCCACTACTGGTCTCCAGATAAAATTGGACAATAGTGTTGATTTGTTGTGTACATGCCAAGATGTGCTACTTGAAGCACTCTTTCATATAATTTGGTGAGTTATGATTTTTGGTTTCCTGGAAGGTTACATGAAAGGTGAATAGGTTATAAGCAAGGAAGCAAAATAAACAGTGGTGTTATAATCACCAACAATTTAATAGCATAGGCTCTCCAAAGAGGTTACAATCACATTTGGTTGAATTTTCCACTAAGATCTTGAGGTATCAAAGCAAGGATAATTACTATATTAGATGTGTGTGTTTGTGAGTTGTTATTTCTTTTGACCTGAGAAATGAAGAAAGAGTGACTAAGCACTCTTGCAGAAAAAAATTATACAAACTTTCGGTCAACTCTTTGAAATTCCTGCACAAAATCCTGGCCAACTGTGGACAAACTGTATTATTTCTTGGTCAACCCTGTGTGAACCCTTGGCAGACTATATGACCGTTTGCTTTAATCTTGTCACCACAACTTCCTCAAGTATGAGAGGTGGGACAAGGAGAATTCAGTTGTACTGAATTTACTAACTCTTAATAGGTTTATTTCATGTTTATATCATACCAATACCATTCTTTTAAGGAATCCATAGGTGTTCTGGTTAATATATTTTTTAAACAGGTTCCAATCTAATTAACTAGTCTTCTATAATTTTCTCCACTGTGTATTTTTATTCCTTCACCTAGTATTTTAGGCTATCCCAATATCTCAAGTCACTAAATGACATTTTATGCACTATCATGACTACATCAGGGTCACTAACTTGTTACAATAAACCATTCTTGTCATGTATTTCCTCCTACTCAACTCTAGTTTTACATTGTTGAAATTAAATATGAATTTTGCCAAAATAAAGTAAAAATTTTCACTTTTCCAGAAATGCAGTGACAAGCAAAAAAAGATTATTAAACTTCAAAGACACCACTATGTTTTTCCTAACAACATAAAAAATAGCCCATGTAGCTTTTACATCAATACAATTAATCCACATTTTCATATGTTATATAAAATTTACATATAATTTTGATTTTTTGTATAAATTTAGGATGAAAAAGAAGGAACAATAGTGAAATTTTATGTTGGTAACTTTCTTGGAGAGGAGTTGGACAAATTTTCCAATAATGGATGTAGATTCTTTATATAGAGAGATATATTTATATAGAGAGTCATGTGAATGAAGAACAAGCACTACAGTGAATATATTAGATAAAGAGATAAAAAGGGCATTGTACAAAAGGTACATAATTCTCATAAAAGGAAACAAATTTAAAAATTACTTCAAGTTTTTCTTTTCTGACATTAAAAAAAGACTTTGTTGTGGAGTACACTATGAACTCATCCAATAATATAAAGAATTCCATGGTATGAGGTAGACATATTGAAGTCAGTCTTCATTACATAGAGAGAATACCTTAACAAATTACATTATACAAAGTATTAGTGTGTGTTATAACATTAACCATACAATAGGGAATTATAATAGTTGACAACAAGGATACACAAATACAAGCGCAACATTATAACAGAAGCTATAATAGCTGGTGAGAAGGACCTCTAAATCAAGTGCAACATTATAACTGGAGTCATAACAGTTGATGACAAGGAACTTGATCTCAAGCGCAATATAACAAGCACTACATTATAACTGGAGTGGCAACCAGACTTTCAAAACTCATGTGTACAAGAGTTACAAGAATTTCAATCATGTTGGCTTAAAAGAAAAAAAAAATTTTCTTGCAAATATGGAGAAAATTTTGGCTTCAGTAGTTGAAATTCAACAACAAAAACGAGTTGTTGTAAGTGTTTTTGAAGAAATATGCTTCAACGTTTCTTATGCCAGACAAAGTGCAAAACAACATATCAGAATTTGAATACAATCCTGATGATGGACTGACTTTTGCTGCCTATTTTTGCAGACATGAAGAAATATTTAGTCAGGAATGCAGTGGATGGGAAGAAGATAAAAAAACAGGTTGTTGTTAAGAAAAATAGCACCAAGAGAGTACAAAAAGTATGGCAACTATATTTTACCAAGAAAATCAGGTAAAGTAGGGTTTGAAGACAGTACACATTCTGATGAAAACTTTTAGTGACAAGTGCTCTCTGTTCCATGCTCATTGGAAGTGCATGAATTTAACCAAAAAAGAGGATGAAAATATTATCACATATGCAGGTACCGTCAACAGAGAATGTGAACAATTTAAACTAAAGGATATGTTCAAAGCATTCATTATTGTGCAAGGTCTAACAGCAGAAAAAGATGCTGAAGTATGAACAAAAATGATAGCAAAGATTCAACATAACGTAACATTACAGGAAATAGTGGACAATTGCCAAACAATGCTAAGTTTGAAGCATGATGCTGAAAAACTTCAGAATAAAGAATGTGCATAGGTAAAAACTAAGGAAAAATGCACAAAAAGGAATATAAAACTATTTCAGATATGGAAAATTACATCTTGGGAAACACTGTCAATGGAAAAATGTTGAATGCTATAACTGTGGTAAAAAAAGGCATATCAGATCACACTGCAGAACTAAGCCAAGAAAAAAATTTTCACAAGAAGAAAGTATACACAATATTGCAACAGAAAAAATAGTCCCACAAAACAAAAGAAAATTTGTTAATGTGCAAATTAATAATGTGGGAGTAAAAATGTTACTAGATACTAGTAGTGACATTTCAATAGTAAATGAAACAACATGGAAAGAAATTGGAAAACCTTTATTAAAAAGGACTTACAAAATTGCAACTTCAGTTTCTGGTGAGAAATTCTTATTTTGGGGAGAATTAATATGTAATGTTTATTTTTGAAATAAGCAGGTGAAAACAAAAGCTTATGTTCTAAGAAACATGACAAATCTATTTGGTATGGAATGGATGAAACTATTTGAAGTGTAGGATTTGCCAATAAATGCTTATTGCAAAAATGTAAGCAGGCAAGCAAAAAAATTACAAGGTCACAATGAAAAACACAAGGAAGAATTAAAAATTGTTTTCCTGATGTTGTGTCTAATATTTACAGATTCAGATTGAAAATCAACATTCTGAATTAATGATCATAAAATACACACAAAAGTTTATACAAGTTTAATTGATTTCCTTTTAGTATAAAAGTGGTACCAGCTATTTTTCAACAAGCCATTGTTACCATGCTTGTAGATTGCAATTTCACAGTGGCATATCTGGATGATATTTTGTCGAAAGAACATGTTGGGCATGTCTAAACAATTATGTAAAAACCAAGAAAATACAGATTCAAGCTTAGTGAAGAAAAATATGAATTGTTTTTGCCAAAAATAAAATACCTGGGACAAATTATTGATAAAAAATGGTAGGAAAACAGATCAGTTAAGGGCAAATGCAATTAGAAATATACCTCCACAAACAAACGTAACTACATCACAAGCTTTTTTTAGGACTGGCTAATTATTATCAAATTTATGTACATAATATACATAATTTGAGAGCTCCACTTAATGTACTGAAAAAAGGAGTAAAGTGGAATTGGGATCATAAATGTCAAAAAGTGTTTGAGATTAAAAAAAAAAAAAGAAAAAAAAAGTCTTACGTCTAAATTATCATTAGTGCATTATGAACCAAAAGCAAAAATTCTAATAGCGCCAGAGGCTAGGGATTATGGCATTGGAGCAGTGATGGTGGTAAAATGAAAACTTTCACTCATGCTTTATGCTTGCTTCTACCAGCAGAGAAGAATTACAGCCAGATAGAAAAAAAAGCTCTAGCTATCATATTTGCTATGAAAATAATTCCATAAATTTATTCATGGAAGAAATTTCACATTGCAAACAGACCATAAACTTATTAGCAATATAGGGTTCAAAGATGGTTTGGTTTGGTTTATTTTGTTTTATGACATATCAACCTCAATGGGTTATTTAATGTAAAGGGTTTTTGTCAAAAGTCAAATGTATTGCTAGTAATATTTTTTTAAATTATTACTGGAATTTTTAATATAAAAATCTACTTTTATAGTGTTTTGACCCCAGTTTAGGAGTTGAATATTTGCCCATATATGGGACCCTAACAGGTGCTACCACTCCGAGTCAGGGTGGATCTGGGAACAACAGCAATTAAGAGGTGGTTCCACAATCCTGAAAACCTCCTGATCAGAGGCCTTCGTGCCAGATGTAGTTTACCATCATACCCAAGATGTGGCTCAAAGAAAGGTAAACCTACCCATACAGCTAACAGATTACAGTACTGGAGTACCATCCTGTTAAATTATAATTTCACAATGGAATATCAACCATCTAAAAAATTAGGACAACAGATGGATTATGTAGATTAATCCCTAAAAATGTAGAACCATTGGAGGACACAATCATAGCAGCACTAAAAAACAAGATGGAGATTAAAAACATTCTGTGCAACATAATACAGGAATTACCAGGTACACTGGATGAAATTAAAGAAAAAGCAGAAAAGGATGTTTTTATTGTTAAAATTAAGAAATTAAAATTAAAAGAAACTAAGAACAGAGTCAAGAATTGAATGTGTACTCAATATGCAAATGTATGAACAAAGAATTGTAATACTGAGTGTGTTACAGAAATGTATATTAAAGGATTTTAATTCCAGACATCCTGGAATTTCAAGAATGAATCACCCAAGGTCTAACAAAGAAGCAGAATGGTTTGTGGGAATGTTCAAAAGAGCACTGAAAAAAGTCTGGACAAAATAAATAAGACACTCCAAAAATTTTTGAGAGTGTACTGATTAACACCTAATCCCAACACACCATCAGGTGTGTCGCCAGCAGAATTAATATTTGCCAGAAGGGAAAAATCGGTGTCCAACAAGATATTGCCAAGTCGAAAATCCCAAATAGTTAATAAAAGCGACACCAATACTTTCAAGGTCGACGATAAAGTATTCCTTAGAGCATACAAAATTGGTCTACATGGTGAAAGGGAAAAATTTCCAACATAAAAAGCACTAAAGTCAACTGGAAAAAAAGATTAACTGATGAAAGACCTGATGAATTGGTGAAAATGCTGTATGACATTTTTGATGTGCCAGTACCAAAACAAATCGTGGAACCAACAAGGAGAAGTTCAAGGAAAAGAAAATGTACAGCAAAAATTGGAAGTGGATCTGAGATGGAAACACTTCAAAGTACAGTACATTGGTGAACTCTCCAGAAAGAGGAGGTGGAGATACTAATACAAGATAAAAATAAATTAGTAATCTCAAAAGGGGGAGATGTTGTGGAGTAAAGAGTACACCCTCAATGACTATGAACTCATCCAATAATATAAAGAGTTCCATGGTATGAGGTCAAGGGTGGTAGTCATATTGGAGTCTTCATACTATACAGGCATATAGCACTAACCTGAGCATTACATAGAGAGAATACTTTAACAAATTATGTTATACAAAGGATGAGTGTGTGTTATAACATTAGCCCTAGAACAGACTTAAATTTTAGTGGCTATGACATTTTAGTTTTTGAATTGAAGGACTAATTACAAAAAATGTGCTTACTTGGATAAAGTATTTTGAGAATATTTTTGATGTGAATACTCTGATCATTTTTAAGAAAAATGTCCAAATTTATTAAGAACTGCACCATGAAGTCTTGTAGGCTATTACTATTGTAATAAGTTTGATCCTCCTTAGGTGTCTTGCCCTAGCGACCTTATAAATATCAATACTTAAATTTATCCATTTCTGTAGATTAATATTGCTCAAATAAAAAAAATATAAAAGAATTAATATCTAGATTTTAGTACTTTTAGTATTTAGATATTGTCAACTACTAAAATCAAATTTATAAATACCCTTGATAAAGAAAAATATAATTTTAATGTTGTTTGAATGAAATTCTTATTCAGATGAAATAATGAATATTAAAATGAAAGTTAACAGTTACTTCCCCTTGCCTATAATAAAAAAAGGCACCTAGTGAGAATTAGTTTCATAATCCCCAGCAAAGATCTTCAAAATTAGAGAAGAGTAAATTCAAGAGAAGAAAAATATTTTCAATTTCATTACAATAATAAAATGGAATTTCATATAACTTTTGTTTCTATTTATACAGAAAAGAAAAAAAAAAAAAAAAGTATTAATTATATTGTTCAGATATTGTCCTCATCTTTATTGTCACGTTCACAATTTTTAAGCCGCTGTACTCTCTGGCCCTCTTTTTCAGTGGTTAGAATTTCGAACTGAACCCTTTATTTTGTCCACCGGAGTAGAGTGTTCTAGTCCCACATGCCATGCCTCTTACACTCTTCAACTACTACTGGACCATGTGAAATGAATAAGATCATTGATACAGTTCACAATGGAGTGAGAAATCGGCAACAAACTCGCATTCTTGGATGTACTAATATCTCAAACGGAGCATGGGTTCAAAATATCCATATACCACAAGCCAACAGTCACCAGACAATACCTCAACTTCAACTCCCACCACACATACCCATACATACAGTGTAAAGAAAGGGATCATCTGCTGCTTACATCAAGCAAAAGTCATAAGTGGAAATCCAGAGACATATTAAGAAATGGTCAGTATAAGCAGTACCCTATAACATAACAACTACCCCGGGTACATGGCAGCAGCTCCAACAAATGGTACAAGAGGAAACAATACTCAGAAAACATCTTTGGTCTGCCTGCCCTATGTGAAGGGATTATCAGAAAAAATACAAAAGATTTGTGGTTCATATAACATCAGGACAACCTTCAAAAGTGGTTTGACACTTCATAAACACCTCTTCTGTGTAAGCCCCCCAATAGAGAAACATGTGTGAGACCAAGCAGTTGCAAAACAGAGGTGTGCTCTGTAACATAGAGATGAAAAATTAGCATCAGACATTCTAATGGGGAGTAGGAGGGTTCTCTATGGTGAAATATCCTTCAATAATAGAACCAACTTTCAGAGGAGATGAAGCAGTTTTTCTTTTCCTTTGGGAGGGCATTAAAAAAAAAAAAAAAGTTAATTAAAATCTAAGAGTTATTGATATTCAGTCAATTCCTGCCCCAAGTCCACAACCTTTTCAAGACTAACAACCAGGTTTTAGTTTTTAATACAAATGAGAATCAGTTATAAGATAAATTTTATAGGAAATATCAGATTTGCTTTTGAGGCAGGAGTAAATTATTTACTGAGTGCCATCTGCACAGATGCCTAGTTCTTTTTCATATGGGAATTGATGACATCAGGAAGATTGATAATGAAGAAAATCAAATTTTGTTAAACAGTGTAAGACCCAGGATAGAGCCTTGGGGTCACATCACTACATTCATGGGAAAGGAAACTGGAGGAGAATCCATTAAATGGACGAGTTTCCCTTCATTAAGACTGTATTTTTGACAGGAATGATGATTATGGCCTGAAAAGGAAAAGGACAAATTTTTAAATTCTGTATCCTGAAAAAAAAAAAGAAGGCATTGCATGCCAAACCCTATCAAATGCTTTAGAGATATCTAGAGCCATGGCACAAGCTTTTCTGTTATTGTGAAGTGTTTGGTAAACAATTTCAGTTATGGTTGTGAGCACATCAGCTGTAGAACAGTCGAAGCGAAAACCATATTACTTGTCAGAGAGTAGATCATGGGATATAAGGTGCTTAACCAATTCAGCATTAAAGCTTCAAAGACCTTGCCAAAGAGTGGTAAGAGACTGATAGGATGCTAGTTAGATGGGTCAGAAGGGTCTCCAGAGTTCTTAAAACACAGCTACAATAGATTAGAACTTCCAACATGCTTGGAAAAAAACTTAATCTGTATTCCTTTGAGGCAAAACAACCACTGCTTAAGATTAAAAAGACAAATAATTTGGAGAGGGCAGGGGCCAGTTCAGGGCACAGGTTTCTTTTTCTTTTTTTTTGAGAATAATGGTTGGTATCCCATCTCTCACCACAAGCCTTATAGGAGTTAAATTTTTTTTGAAATGATGTCCCAAAATACCAATGACGAGATTATGTGCAACTTACTCAATAGAGCCTCAGTTCTAGGGAAGAAATCGGGTGTGAGTACACCGGATGAGTTGAGCATTGAATTGGATGAAAATTTCTGAACAAAGCACCCAGCATTATCAACTGACCTGAGGACCTCAGATTAGTTGAACAAAGGAGGTATTGTGGGTTTGCCATTGTTAAGTACACTCTTGCAGAGGCACCAATAATCCTTGGAGCCAAATTTGTGAGATGCAATATGTTGTTTCATTTTATCAGCAAATAGTGACTTTGCTTCATTGAGGACATGCTTGCACTCATTACAGGCTGGGACAAAGAAAGACATCTGTTGCAATCAGACGTGGGTCACTTGGGGATTCATCTACATTCATGATATAGGCGGAAAAAGTGATTCCTATGGGCAATGGAAAATGCTTTAGAGATGAGCAAGCATTGATGAAGGTATTGTAAAACAATTTATTTGTTGTGAGAGAACCAAGGGATGAGCGGATAATTTAACCTTCTATATTTCCTAGTGGGGATGAAAGCCTCAATTCCGGCTTTTACCAGGAAGAGACCTTTTGGAGAGGGCAAGCACATTCTTGAACAGGGAGCTTAAAGACCACATCCCAGGGACATCACAAAGGAAACCTCATTCATGGAAAGAATAGGAGTCCTAGTCTGAAATCATTGATAACAGAAATATGTTCTGTTGGTAGGAAGGCTTTTTCAAATGCTGAGGGTGGAACATTTTTTTTTTTTTTGGTCACTACCCACCTTGGAGAAAATCAAGCAAACAAATTCAAAATAAATAAATTACAAATAAGAAGATTTGAATGCACTGGATTGTCTGTTAACTTAAATAAAAAAGCATCTTTTTCAGCTGCAAACCTTTTCAGAATAAGAGGTTTATAAGAAAGAATGGTTACGAGATCAAGAATAGGCCAGTTTGTAAATAATATGACAGAAATATTGAGGAAAGTTATTGATCAATTGTGAACTAACATCAGCTCTTTCCTTGAGCAAATAATGAAAATCTTTTATCAGTGAACTAACATATTGCTTTATTCATTTATATAATCAAATATATTCTATATAAGACAAATCCTATAATGAGAGAAATTGTCATTGCATTTGTTTAAGTTAGACTATTTTTTACTGCTAATTAACAGACTCAACATCACAATATAAAACACTGGAATAAAAATTAAACAACAGACCCTAAGTACAAAAAAAAAATAGTAAGGCATATAGTAAAATTAAAATCACTAACAATGGCTTGTGAGAACTGCTTACAGAAATGACATCACTGACAGACATTCTTTTTTTTAAGCCGAGTTAAATCTAGCAAATGTTATTAAGCTTCCAGGACATATAGACAAAAAATAGACTGTGTTGTACCAATCTTCCAAGTAGGTAGACCAGCCTGCCTTAAAATAAAAAATAGTTTTAGTATTATAACTTTGTGATAAGTTTATGGCTACAAAAGCTGACAACAAAAATTTTTAAGTTTCTGTCTTTATGAAAATGATTTTAATAAAAAAAAAAAAAAAAAAAAAAGAGAGATGGGAATGTAACTGGTTTGTACACCAAACTCAATTTTTTTTTTGCTTGGTCTTTTAAAAATATTGATGAATTTTTAAGAAAAAAGAAATTCAAGATAACTCACCGAGGAAAAAAAAAAAGAAAAAGGTAATAATTATTTATTCTTGTTATTGTGGGGAAAATTGTGAAAATGGCCTACCTCGGAAACGCCTGCGAATCTGTGCGGTATGCAAACTCCGCTCTGTTAGCGGCAAAAGGAACCAAAATGGCAGCGCCCATGTTTCATGCCGGACGGTCTCGGTTAGTTAAAACAAAATCTCGTTGTCTCATCATTCGCATGCAAATCGTGGTCGGTCCTCGGCTGTATAAAGCAGGCGCGTTTTTTTTGTTTCGGAGGGCTTTTGGCTCGTGAGAAGGTCGGACGTGTGACACCGGTTTTGTCAGTTAAATCCTCGCAGTTTTTTGTTCCTACCTGCTATTATCAGTTGAGTTGTTGTGTTACCCCCACAAGCTATCTCAGCGATGGACAAGTTCGATCTAAAATTGATCCCAGAATTCGACGGCTCCCCCACGGGCCCGACTGTCGTCGAATGGTTTGAAAAGGCCAAATGTGTTTGCAGGGTGTCCAAAATAAAGGAACCTGCACTGGTCATCCCACTGAGACTCACGGGGGGAGCCTACGTCGTATATCAACAACTCGGGGACAATGCTGACCTAGAAGAGATCAAGGGTGCCCTATATACGGCCTTTGGAATAGACCCCTTCATCGCTTGGAAACAGTTCGTTAGATGATGGCTCGAGCCGGGTGAGACTGTGGATGTCTACCTGGCTGATTTGCGAAGAGGCAGCACGTTCGGGCGGAGCAACGGACCGCATACTGGAATGCGCCTTCCTGGCAGGCCTTCCTGACGACACCAGTCGGCTCCTGCGAGCGTCTTCAAGATTGGACACACTGGGAATTGATGAATTGCTAGCCAGGGCCCGAAACATCTTGAAAGAAACGAAACAGGTCACGTAAGCCGTAAGAACACCCGAGACACCGCGGGAGGGCCCAAAGTGCTACAAGTGCGGTGGACCCAACCATTTCTCTAGGGACTGCCAGAGCCGAAGTGATGTAGGAGGCGGGAGCAGCCGACGGACACGAGCACGACTATGCCGCTATCGCTGCAAAGAGTTAGGCAATGTAGCACAGGATTGCTCGGAAAACGAGTTCGGGGACAAGGTGCTGTCGCAACCCTTGCCCCCTCTCCGTCAGTAAATGCAGCATTGCCTATTATCAACGTGTACGTTGAGGGTAAACGATGTTCGGTGCTCATTGACACTGGATGTTCCCGATCGATCGTTAGTGCGGATCGATGCGTGACATGGAGCAGTCAACAAATCGAGATTCGGACGATTGACGGAGTGTCCCGGGACTGTTGTGGTGTCGGGACTGTATCAATCACAGAGGGAATCATGCCGTTTTGGTGGCATGTCAAAGGCCCCTCGGTTACAACCTGCTTCTTGGGATTGATGCGATCCAAGTGTTAGGGAGGCATGATAATCACGCCAGCCGGAAATGTGGAACTGGGTAAAGGAAGAAAGGTGTGCAGCCCTTTTGCATTAGTGAGCCGGTTTCGACGCCTCTTTCAATTCCGGATGAAAGGTGTGGACCGCCAGGTGGAAATGGGCCCAAAAAGACCCACCAGTTCAGCTTCACAACAAGATCGCAGAGTACAAAGTTACCGACAGCATCAGAGGAAAATATGAGAAAGAGCTTCAGCAGTGGATTGTGAACGGCTGGTTGATTCCATACCCCCAGGAAAGACTGGGACCCCCAAAGGGTCTGATTCCCTTGATGGCAGTCGTGCAGGAGCAGAAACAGAAGATGCGTCCAGGACTCGATTACCGCGAATTGAACGACTTTGTGGATGCTTTTACTGCCGATGCAGAAGTGTGCGCACATAAGTTGAGAACATGGCGGCGGTAGGGGTTCAATGTGTCACTTCTGGATCTGCGGAACGCATATCTTCAGATTCATATCGACGAAGCGTCTTACGCGGCTAGGATTTGGGCTAAATGTAGCGCCACTCATTATGAAATCTGTTATAGACGCCATCACATCACAAGACCGCACAATTGAAAGTGCCACATCAGCATACGTTGATGATATTTTCATTAATGAAAGTTTGGCCTCTGCATCGCGTGTAAGACAACACTTTTCGGATTACAGTTTGGTGTGCAAGGATCCGGTGCGACTGAGAGATGGAGCAAGAGTTCTTGGCTTGCAAGTCTGGGAAGAAAATGGCACCCTCCGATGGAAACGAGGGAAGTCAAATTCCGGAAGTCCCTGATGTGTTGACCCGGGCGGGCGCGCCAGATTCGTTGTGTGGGAAACTTGTTGGACATTTTCCCGTGTGTGGATGGGCTCAGGGTGGCAGTTGCATTCATCAAGCGCCTGGCAACTGCAGCAACCAATGGATGGGATGATAACATCAAAGATCCCTCCCTCTGTCACATACTAGCGGAGATGTTAAGTAGAGTGCGGGAACTGGATCCCATTGGAGGAAACTGGTTCATGAGTGGTGACGAGATCACAGTCTGGGCGGATCGAGTTCCGTGGCGACAGGAGTGGCATTGAAGCGAACGGAAATGTCGCCAAGATGTGTTTTGGCTGCGTCCAACTAATGATGCCAGGCATATTAATTTGGCTGAACTCGATGCGGCGCTTAAAGGAGTGAATCTAGCTCTCCAGTGGGAGGCGACAACATTGCACTTGGTTACTGATTCAGCATGTGTGCACCAGTGGATTTCCGACACCTTGACCCGGGAAGGCACAGGTGAACACAAGGACGGCTGGCAAGATGCTGGTTAGGCGATGGCTGGTGGAAGAATATGGATTGACCATAGACGTGACACTCGTACAGTCCTGTCAGAGCCGTGCGGATCACCTCACCAGAGTACCGCACAGGTGGCTAGAACTGCTCAAGAGAGGAGAACCGGTGCTCAAGAGCTGTGCAGTGGTAGGGAGACGACTGGACGAGGACCAGGTGGCCAATACCCATCATCAAAGCAGACATCCGGGCGTGAAACGAACTCTGTACTTCGCCAGGTTAGTCGACCCGCAGGTGTCCAGAGAAAGTGTTAAATCTGTTGTGAAGGCCTGCACAACCTGTCAGTTGATCGATCCGCACCCGTTCACTGGGAAAGAGGAGAACTGAGCGTGAAGAGCAACTTGAGCAGACTAGCGATGGACATAACTCACTACAATGGTTGAGAATTTTTTAACACTTATTGATTGCGGTCCCTCCAGGTTTGCGGTATGTGGCCGCTGCACAGACAAGATGCGAGCACTGTCATTCGACTGTTGGAGAATGTTTTTCCTGGAGCAGGCCACCCATGGAAATACTGACTGACAAATATCATGGTCCAAGTGAAAGGCATCGAAGCCAACCCACCGCCTGAACTAGAAGTGACTGGAGGAGATTGAAAAAGGAGATGTTATTTGGGTCAAAAACACACGTGGCAAGTGTATGACAAAATACGGTACTGGACGTGTTCATGGAGGTGATCAGCCCGCAATCTGTGAGAGTTGATGGGTGCCTCGTCACATTAAAGACTTTATGACTGGTGATGCAATACTGCTACTGTTACTGAGTGATGAAAGCGATTCCGAGTCTGAGAGTAGTGAGCATTCGATCTGCTAGGGAGTTAGACCTGCAGGGCAGTGATTCTGATATCAGCAGCCTCCCCAGCGGACACAGTGTTTACCGACCTCAAACCACAGACGAGAACACGTACAGGATGAAGCTTGTGTTGTCCCCCCTTCGGAGGTGGACTTGACGGCGACGATTGCCACCTCCTTGCCCTGTTTGTGATCATGAGATCAGGGGTAAAGACCACATCCCAGGGGACATCACAAAGGAAATCTCGGAATAAGTCCTAGTCTGCTCATTGATAACAGAAATATGTTCTGTTGGTAGGAGCTTCTTTGCTGAGGGTGGAGTATTTTTTTTTTTTTTAGTTGGTCACTACCCACCTCATCACACAAATTCAAAATAAATAAATTACAAATAAGAAGATTTGAATGCACTGGATTGTCTGTTAACTTAAATAAAAAAAAGCATCTTTTCAGCTGCAAACCTTATGAGGTTTATAAGAAAGAATGGTTAGCAAGAATAGGCCAGGTTGTAAATAATATGACAGAAATATTGAGGAAAGTTATTGATCAAGTGAACTAACATCAGCTCTTTCCTTGAGCAGAAAATCTTGTATTGCTTATTCATTTATATAATCAAATATATTCTATATAAGACAAATCCTATAATGAGAGAAATTGTCATTGCATTTGTTTAAGTTAGACTATTTTTACTGCTAATTAACAGACTCAACATCACAATATAAAAAACACTGAATAAAAAATTAAACAACAGACCCTAAGTACAAAAAAAATAGTAAGGCATATAGTAAGAATTAAAATCACTAACAATGGCTTGTGAGAACTGCTTACTAAATGACATCACTGACAGACATTCTTTTTTTTTAGCCGAGTTAAATCTAGCAAATGTTATTAAGCTTCCAGGACATATAGAGGACTGTGTTGTACCAATCTTCCAAGTAGGGTAGACCAGCCTGCCTTAAAATAAAAAAAATAAGTTTTAGTATTATAACTTTGTGATAAGTTTATGGCTACAAAAGCTGACAACAAAAATTTTAAGTTTCTGTCTTTATGAAAATGATTTTAATAAAAAAAAAAAAAAAAAAAAAGAGAGAGATGGAATGTAACTGTTTGTACACCAAACTCAATTTTTTTTTTTTTGGTCTTTTAAAAATATTGATGAATTTTAAGAAAAAAAGAAATTCAAGATAACTCACGAGGAAAAAAAAAAAAAGAAAAAGGTAATGATTATTTATTCTTTGTTATTGTGGGAAAATTGTGAAAATGGCCTGCCTCGGAAACGCCTGCGAATCTGTGCGGTATACAAACTCCGGCTCTGTTAGCAAAAAAGGAACCAAAATGCTTGGCGCCCATGTTTCATGCCGAGCGGTCTTGGTTAGTTAAAACAAAATCTCGTTGTCTCATCATTCGCATGCAAATCGTGAAAATTGGGTCCTCGGCTGTAGTTAAAAGCAGGCGCGTTTTTTTTTCGGAGGGCTTTTGGCTCGTGAGAAGGTTAGGACGTGTGACACCGGTTTGTCAGTTAAATCCTCGCAGTTTTGTTCCTACCTGCAATTATCAGTTGAGTTGTTGTGTTACCCCCACAAGCTATCTCAGCGATGGACAAGTTCGATCTAAAAATTGATCCCAGAATTCGGCGGCTCCCCATCGGGCCCGACTGTCGTCGAATGGTTTGAAAAGGCCAAATGTTTTTGCAGGGTGTCCAAAAAAAAGGAACCTGCACTGGTCATCCCACTGAGACTCACGGGGGGAGCCCTAAATTAGTATATCAACAACCAGGGACAATGCTGACCTAGAAGAGATCAAGGGTGCCCTATATACGCCTTTGGAATAGACCCCTTCATCGCTGGGAAACAGTTCGTTAGATGATGGCTCGAGCAGGTGAGACTGTGGATGTCTACCTGGCTGATTTGCGAAGGCTGGCAGCACCGTTCGGCGGAGCAACGGACCGCATACTGGAATGCGCCTTCCTGGCAGGCCTTCCTGACGACACCAGTCGGCTCCTGCGAGCGTCTTCAAGATTGGACACACTGGGAATTGATGAATTGCTAGCCAGGGCCCAAACATCTTGAAAGAAACGGAACAGGTCACGAAGCCGTGAGAACACCCGAGACACTGCGGGAGGGCCCAAAGTGCTAAGTGCGTGGACCCAACCATTTCTCTAGGGACTGCCAGAGCCGAAGTGATGTAGAGGCGGAGCAGCCGACGGACACGAACGCGACTATGCGCTTATCGCTGCAAAGAGTTAGGCAATGTAGCACAGGATTGCTCGGCGGAAAGCGAGGTTCGGGGACAAGGTGCTGTCGCAACCCTTGCCCCTCTCCGTCAGTAAATGCAGCATTGCCTATTATCAACATGCGTTGAGGAGTGCGCGATGTTCGGTGCTCGTGACACTGGATGTTCCCCGATCGTTAGTGCGGATCGCCTGCGTGACATGGAGCAGTCAACAAATCGAGATTCGGACGATTGACGGGTGTCCCGGGACTGTTGTGGTGTCGGGACTGTATCAATCCTCACAGAGGAATCATGCCGCTTTGGTGGCATGTCAAAGGCCCTCGTTACAACCTGCTGCTTATTGATGCGATCCAAGTGTTAGGAGGCATGATAATCACGCCAGCGGGAAATGTGGAACTGGGTAAAGGAAGAAAGGTGTGTGCAGCCCTTTGCATTAGTGAGCCGGATTTCGGCGTCTCTTTCAATTCCGGACGAAAGGTGTGGACCGCCAGGTGGAAATGGGCCCAAAAGACCCACCAGTTCAGCTTCACAACAAGATCGTAGAGAGTACAAAGTTACCGACAGCATCAGAGGAAAATATGAGGAAAGAGCTTCAGCAGTGGATTGTGAACGGCTGGTTGATTCCATACCCCAGGAAAGACTGGGACCCCCCAAAGGGTCTGATTCCCTTGATGGCAGTCGCAGGAGCAGAAACAGAAGATGCGTCCAGGACTCGATTACTGCGAATTGAACGACTTTTGTGGATGCTTTACCGTCGATGCAGAAGTGTCTTTATTAGTTGAGAAAACATGGCGCGTAGGGTTCAATGTGTCACTTCTGGATTCATGGAACCATATCTTCAGATTCATATCGACGGAAGCCTTACGCGGCTAGGATTTGGGCTAAATGTAGCGCCACCATTATGAAATCTGTTATAGACGCCATCACATCACAAGACCGCACAATTGAAAGTGCCACATCAGCATACGTTGATGATATTTTCATTAATGAAAGTTTGGCCTCTGCATCGCGTGTAAGACAAACTTTCGGATTACAGTTTGGTGCAAGGATCCGGTGCGACTGAGAGATGGAGCAAGAGTTCTTGGCTTGCAAGTCTGGGAAGAAATGGCACCGAGGGAAGTCAAATTCGGAAGTCCCTGATGTGTTGACCAGGGTAATATTTTTCGCTGTGGGAACTTTCTTGACATTTTCCCGGAAGTTGCATTCATCAAGGCCTGGCAAGTCCCTGGATGGGATGATAACATGATCCCTCCCTGTCACATACTAAGCGGAGATGTTAAAGAGAGCGGAACTGGATCCCTATTGAGGAAACTGGTTCATGAGGGTGATGAGATCACAGTCTGGGGGATGCGAACTCCGTGGCGACAGGAGGCATTGGAGGAAATGTCATGTTTTGGCTGCGTCCAATGTGGATGGCTAATTTGGGTGGCTAGTTCCAGTGGGAGGCGACAACATTGCATCTGATTCAAGCACCAGTGGATTTCCTCCCTTGACCCGGGAAGGCACAGGAACACCCTGGGACAACTGGCAAGATGCTGGTTAGGCGATGGCCAAGAATATGGATGGGATGATAACAGTCCTGTCAAAGCCGTGCTCACCTCTGAGTACCGCACAGGTGGCTAGAACTGCTCAAGAGAGGAGAAACCGTGCTCAAGAGCTGTGCAGTGGTAGGGAGACGACTGGACGAGGACCAGGTGGCCAATTCATCAAAGCAGACATCCGGGCGTGAAACGAACTTGCATTTCGCCAGGTTAGTGACCAGAGATCACAAATCTGTTGCGGCCTGCACAACCTGTCAGTTGATCGATCCGGCACCCGTTCACTGGGAAAGAGGAGAACTGAGCGTGAAGAGTTGCAGACTAGCGGGATGGACAAACTCACTACAATGGTTTAAATTTTTAACACTTTATTGATTGCGGTCCTCCAGGTTTGCGGTATGTGGCCGCTGCACAGACAAGATGCGAGCACTGTCATTCGACTGTTGGAGAATGTTTTCCTGGAGCGAGGCCCACCCATGGAAATACTGACTGACAAATATCATGTCCAAGTGAAAGGCATCGAAGCCAACCCACTGCCTGAACTAGAAGTGACTGGAGGGAGATTGAAAAAAGGAGATGTTATTTGGGTCAAAAACACACGTGGCAAGTGTATGACAAAATACGGTACTGGACGTGTTACGGAGGTGATCAGCCCGCAATCTGTGAGAGTTGATGGGGTGCCTCGTCACATTAAAGACTTGCGACTGGTGATGCAATCGCTACTGTTACTGAGTGATGAAAGCGATTCCGAGTCTGAGAGTAGTGAGCATTCGATCTGCTAGGAGTTAGACCTGCAGGGCAGTGATTCTGATATCAGCAGCCTCCCAGCGGACACAGTGTTTACCGACACTCAAACCACAGACGAGAACACGCATGAGGATGAAGCTTGTGTTGTCCCCCTTCGGAGGTGGACTTGACGGCGACGATTGCCACCTCCTTGCCCTGTTTGTGATCATGAGATCAGGGGGGAGTGTGGGGAAAATTGTGAAAATGGCCTACCTCGGAAATGCCTGCGAATCTGTGCGGTATGCAAACTCCGCTCTGTTAGCAGCAAAAGGAACCAAAATGGTGGCGCCCATGTTTTATGCTGGACGGTCTCGGTTAGTTAAAACGAAATCTCGTTGTCTCATCATTCGCATGCAAATCGTGGTCGTTCCTCGGCTGTATAAAGCAGGCACGTTTTTTTTGTTTCAGAGGGCTTTTGGCTCGTGAGAAGGTCGGACGTGTGACACCGGTTTTGTCGGTTACCTCCTCGTGGTTTTTTGTTCCTACCTGCTATTATCAGTTGAGTTGTTGTGTTACCCCCACAGTTATGATTAATCAAAAGCCTAAAAGGGAGGGAATTTATAGTAGACATTTATGTATTTGTACAAAGTCCACTAAAATAATCCATTTGGGTGACTGAGACAATTAGAGGATTCCACAAAAGAAAAGACAACTTTTCAGTGTTGCTAAGGAAAATTTGTATCACTTTTTTCTATTCAGTAATAAAGACAGTTTTCATTAGAAAATTAGATTAGACAGATCGCATCAGATTGTGCCACCTGACATAAGTTGGAGAATACATTGATCAAAATATATTTAAAATCAAAGATGAATTATAAACAAATAAATATTAGTAGTAACAGATCCACTGAGAAAAGAGAAAAAAAGATTAGCAATGATTTCACTTTTAATAGAATTTAAAATAGAACTAAAAGAAAAAATTCAAATACCATTTTCTCTTTTTAAATTTTTTTTTTTTTGAATGATAATTCTTCATATTACACAGTTTTAATTTTCTATAAATCCAGTGAGGTTTAAATTTGCAAGAACAAAAATTATACAACAAAAATAATTAACTAATTAAAACGTCAGAGGTGGAGGGGGATGGAGGAGACAAAAGTTAATCTTACTACAGATTGTCAACCGAGAATTGCTACCCTGCCTCAGATCCCACAATAATCTTAATCTTCTGCCATTAAGTTTCCTGATGTAAATAATCTCATTGGCCATAACATCTGCTGTTATTGAAAATTAAGAATCCAAGATAAACATATTTGTTATGGTGGCCGATTGGTTGGGTGAAGATCTGGAGATATACTATAATGCTCCCCCCCACCCTGCAAGATGTTTGAGTGAGATAGTTGTAGGAGTATTGGCGGCCTATGATTCTTTAAAGGATCTCCAAATGGTTAATGCTACAAACAAATTCTCATCAACTGAAAATCTGTAAATCAGAATAGCTATCAACAGGGTTTAACCCCACTTTTTCATATGCACAGTGACCAATGGAATATAGTCTTAATTTTGGGAAGAGAAATTAATGGTTTAACCTACTTAGATTAAAATATGTACTAAACTTAACTTCTGTTTGATACAAGGTTAAAACAGTGGGATGGAACTGTGAGAATTAAAGTCAGTTGTAATAATCAGCAATATCTATCTATGGCCAAAATCTTATGACATTATAGGGTCCTGTGTGCATTTGTAAGACCATATATATGGCTTGACACATAGATTTTCAAAGTCATGTAATCACAAAAACATGCTCATGATAATAAATATCCTTAAAAAATAGAATTATAATAATAAAAAAAGAAGTATTCTGTAGGAAGATGGTTAGTAAGTTATCTTTTGGTACCCAGAAATTGTGACCTTGTGCCACACCTATATGGTGATTTTCTTGGCATAGCTTAGATGTGGCACAAAACCTAAATTATAGGGTATCCAGAGATGATCAAACACAGTATTCAGTCATAATTGATATAGTGAGACAAGCTTGCTAACCATTACACTACACTGAAGTGCCCAAGTCAATAAATATATGGGAAAGACTGCAAAGGAATGATTGTCTCATTGTGAAGCAGTGGCTAATAGACTAATTTCATGTACCATTATAACACAGTCGGCTCAATACTGGGTTCTTCCCATACTGGTCAGTACTAGCATCAGTCAACTGATGGTTATCTGTTGACCGCTTCGCTCATTCATCTGTCTTGCCTATGTTGTGTTCTTTGGTCACAGTGCAGTGAAGATTGAATTTCTGTCTGCACTTAAGTGCTGAATTGAGTTGGTGGAACTGTGCTATGAAAAAGGAGAAGAATGTTTCCACTAGTGAAAACACAAATAACAAAGAAGGCCACCGAATTAATTTTCAATGGGTTTATATGATGGTTAATACAACAAAATTAACCCTCCCCATTTGACTATTGTGACACTGTGCCTCTTGCTTCTAAAACTTAGAGCAGATTAAACATTCACACAAGGTGTGAGGTCGGGCATTCTCGTCATCAAGGCTCAACACCAGCAATTTTTCTCAATAACAGGTCATGTGGCTCCTTCTGGCCTCTCCTTGCCACTGCAAGCTTCTCATGGCTTCTGGTTACCTTTTGTTACAGCTGTAACTGCTACTGGTGGCTTCAACCTATTGTTCAGTTTATATGCATCTCGCCCAACTCTCACTACCCTTAAAAACTCATTATGCATTCATCAATTAATTATTTTCTCCAACCCTGGAGACATGACATCAACCCTAAAACAATAAACTTTGTTTTAAAATTCCTTCCCTCCCCCACTGGCAATAATTTCTCATCAGTAAATTTTTGTGTTTAAAAATTTATTTCAAGTCGGCAATTTCTTTATTTGTCTATTTCCAAATCCGACCCAATTCCAAATTCCATTGTTTACATTTTTGGCTTTACTTAAATTTGGTCCTCGGCTGACAATCATACCATACCAACACAGTCAACTTTCCAAAACAAAATTATTTATTTCAGATCAGCAAGGAATTTTCTACTGTTTTACATTCTGGCCTTTTCATATTCATAACTATTCTTATTTGCTTCACCATATTTTGGACTTCACATTTCACTTGGTGTTTCTGTTCATCAGAAAAAAAAAAAAAATTTACTTTTTTCCCCCCCTCCTTGGCTTCATATTTCAATTCATGTTTTTCACCAGGACATTTTTCTTGTTTAACGTTTTTTAACCCTTCCAATGCTTCAGTTTTATATGGGATTTTCACATGAACCCTTTTAATCTGAATTTCATACTACCAGTGTCACAATACTGTAACATTCCTTTCAACTAGTACCAGTGACCCTTTATAGTGTCACTATAAGAACTAACATTTTCAATCAACTTTATCATTTCAATGTAGGTTAATCCACAAGTGTATATTTATGAAGTTTACATTCTTGTGCATACCAATGACATTTTTGACATAATAATCAACAAAGCCTCAACTAAAACAAAACTGAATTTCTTCTTGTTAAAATTGTATTATCATGATTTTGTCTTGAAAACTAAAATGACAAATTGGGAATTTCAACTGGACAACATACAAGAAGACATGATGACTTTTGTTTATGTAATTTCATTTAAAATTACTTATATAATATGCAATTACATACATTATATACTATATAAATTATATATTAGTAGTTTAGTCCACCCATGGATTTTTTAATGAAATATCCTCCTACATGATGCTTTAGGGCAATTCACAGGTCACCCGCCCTTCTCGTTTTCTGTTTGCATTCAAGTCATCTGAAGATCATGTGAACATGAAACTTCAGTTAGGACTAGAGCCATACTTTTATAGTATTTAACATCATTAAGTATTTTTTTTTTTTTTTTTTTTTACTCGATCTAGGCAATCTCGGCTTCAAGCAATTTATTTGATGAATACGTAAATTCGCCTTCCCCTTTCCAGTAGTGTCATTTTTATTTGGGACTGCATCTTTATAAGATTTTTAGTTGTCTGTTGGTTCTGCCAACGGTTTTTGTTTTTCTTTAATAAATAGATAAATAAAACACTTACCATATAGCAATGATTAAGAAACTCATCTCCAATTAGTTACATGTGAAGCAAGTTTAATGCCTCAATATTAAGGACTTTTGCCAAACTAAGGTTAGTGAATAGATTTGCCAAATATATAAAAATTATTCTTTGAAATTTACCTTAATTTTATCAATCAAATTCGTTCAAAACTGACTTTTGAATACCAGAAATATATTTTTTATACATTTCCATACATATTGTATACTAGCTTAAAAGCCGCCCTATTTAAACTAACTGGGTGACTTTCACTGGATTTCACAATTTTGTTTATTCTCAAGTTATGAAAATTGTTATCATGCAAAAAATTTGTTGCAAAATATTACGTTTAAAAAAAAAAAAAAAAAAAAAAAAAAATCCCTGAAAACAATCACAATACAGTAATGAAAACTTTGGAATCCAAATTTCAGAATTGCAGGACCGAATCCAGCCCAGAATGTTTCTAATTTTCTCATGGAGTTAGCCTGATTCCAAAATGGTATGGTATGTATGACCCCTGGAGGCCATACATACCATGTCGCTATGTCACACTTGTAAGAGTGTGAGACAGTGACACACTGACATTTGCATTTATTATATAGATAATTGCAATAGTTTTTAGACTACACTGATCCTAGGCAGATCACACAGATATTATTACACCAATTCTAAGCAGAAGTATCACCCAGACATAAATAATGCATTCATTTTTTAAGGGTAGTGTGCTAGTAGGAAACAATTCAGTAAATATCAAAATAGTTTATCATTTCAACTGAACAGACTTGTCATCAAAAAACAACTTAAAAAAAGTAAAAACACAAACACCTATGCAACTTAATGTCAAAAGGAAATATTGTAATTTTATGGCACATCAGCATCTACTTAGGAAAAATGGAACATTAAACATTTTATTAAAGTAAAGAAAATATTTTCCTAATTTTTTCAAATACAAAAATAGAGAAAGATGTTATTACCTACATCATCATAAGGGAATGTTGTCAAATATTTTATAGTGGCAGCCATTTTCAAACAAAGCTCGTTTGAGAAAAATCCTTTTTTATCCTTTTGTTACCTTTTCCCCCACCCCAATGAAAAAACAATGGGATCATCTTTGCTACAAAACCACAAAGTTAAAGAAAGCTGATAATACACTATTTACATTATTTAGACTGTTGTCCTCATCTTTATCGCCATATTTATTACGCTCTGGCCTTCTTCAGGTGGTTGGAATGTCAAACTGAACCCTTTATTTCGCTCACTAGGGTAGACTGTTCTAGTTCCATGTTTAATGGATGTCAGTTATCAGTTATCTCCTGCTTAATTCCCTCTCCAAGTTCTTCACCACCTTAACCAGGTCAAACTCACACTCTTTGGGTCCTGTTACTGGACCTAACTAACACCTTTATCCACTGTGCCATGTGTCCTTCAGTGTACATAATACCTTGTCTCAGAAATATAGACAAAGGTTGATAATTTCAAAGACAAAGAAATTCTTTATAAAATCCATGCTATTTAAATAATGCAAATAGTAATTATTTGATGAATTCTTTATTCAAATTTGTTGATTGCAATTTCTGATACACATAAAACAAATAAAATAACATGAAAGATTTAAAATTTAAATCTGGTAAAAAAAAAGTTGAACTTTGCTCAATTTTGCCAATAAAAAAATCTTCAATGACAATTTAACTGATTTTTATTGTCAAATTAATGCATAAATTACCTTCAAGCTAATGTATCGTTAATTTGAGGCCCGCATATTTAATGGGATTTTTTCTAGCGTGGGTAACTTGACAATGGATTCTATCCACTTTCCCAAAAAACTTTTTAAAAGTGTATAATTTGGTACAATGGCCATCTTAGAAGTCCTTGCCAAACACAATTTGGCCTGAGAGATTTAAGTTTTGTCTCTTCCCCACCAAAACCATTGCAACCGGAATTCACTCCTGCCTAAACATTTGTTCAATGAACTCACCAGAAAAGTTCACCCATCTTAAATGTATGTTGGTAACTGTAATCACTTTTTTGAATGTCTTTTTGTTATTTTTGTCTTTCTTTTTCTTTCACCTTACAATGTACATTTAAGTTAATTTTTTATTTTAAACTTTCTGTTAATATTCAGCACAATATATGTGTTTATATATGTACATAAATTACCTTCTAGTTAATTGATTGTTAATTCTCAAGGCCCACACATTTAGTGGGATTTTTCTAGTGTGGATAACTTGATGAAGTCTATCCACTTTCCAAAAAAGTGGATACAGAGATTTATACCAAGTTAAAACCTTAAAATATAGCTGCTTCACACTCCCTGTTCATAATGCTCCCTCCAAACCTTCTAACACAACGTTAGATGACAAAAACCATCCCCTCCCCAAGTTCTCATGTCTCACTGAGCCCAAACTCGGTAATATTACCATCACAACACATGAGGTCTCTAGACTTATCATAGGCCTTGGCCCTAAGAAAGCAACTGGTTCAGACAAAATTTTGGTAGTTGTCCTTAACATCAACTCAGAATTATCCCCAATCCTAGTAAAGTTATTCAACTGCCGACTGAAGGAGAAATCCTTCCCAAAACTGTGGAATGTGTCAAGCATATGTCTGGTTTTCAAGAACGCAGGCATGCAATCTTTCCCCTCCCAGTACAAACTCATCAGTCTCCTCAGTATCATCAGCAAGCCCTTTCAGGCCATAATCAATGTCGAGCACCAAGAAAAGAATAAACTCTTCAGCGACAAGCAGCATGGGTTTCAGTCGACTGAATCCACTATTGACGTAACTACCATCACATACAGAATCAGTGAGACTCTTGATGACAAACAACTCGAGGGACTATAGCACTAGACATTTCGATAAAAGGTATGGCACAACCCACTTTTTGATCTACATAAATGATCTGCCTAAGAAAATACTTAGATCATTTGTAAACATTTATGCTGATGATATGAATATATATGGGCACACCTCTAAAACTCTCAATGGTCAGAGATTGGTGACTGAACTCTCATCTGATCTTGCACAAACAACCCAGTGGGGTAAAAACTGGATGGTTACATTCAATGCCTTGAAGTCCAAGCTAGTTACATTCCATCATTGCCAATCAGAATGAACAAAAGGTCCTCTTGGAGAAGCACCATGCCTTGAAAGACTGTTAGACTTCAATCTCACACGTGACCTCAAGTGGAACACATACAATCCCTTGCTAAGGATGCAGATAAAATGATCAGCTCTCTGTACTACTTTATTAAGTACTTGACCCCCTTCCTACAATCCTCTACCTTTACAAGAGCCAGATCAGGCCAAAAATGAAGTGCTGTTGTGATATTTGGGTAGAAGCTGCCCAGACTTCACTCTCCAACATTGATAGAGTTCAAAAGCATGTCCAAGCCCTTGTGGCTGACTAACTTTTCTCCACCCTTCAACCCCTCTCTCACAGGCAGGATGTAGCAAACCTATCGCTGTTCTACTGCTACTTCTACAAAAAGTGCTCAGACAAACTACATTCCCTAGTCCTGCCAAGGTAAACCTTCACAGCAAGAACACAACCATGCCACTTACATAGTAGCAAACCATCCACATTCCCATCGATGAGAAGTAATTTCCACTTGAGTAGTTTCTTCCTGCAAACCACTGCGCTGTGGAGCAGACTCCAAACAGGATGTTTTCCCCCAATCACTATAATTTCTACCTGTTCAAGACTAGGGTTAACCATTATCTTTCACTCCTATACACTCAAATGACCTCCAAATATAACCTTCTAACTTGAGTGGCCCCCAGGCCTTGTAAAGGGGTGAACCTCACTTTAAAAAAAAAAAAAAAAAAAAAAAAAAAAAAAAAGATGAAAGTAAAATATTGCTCTTTTCTAATAACCAAAACACATCAAACTCCCTATGTAAGAAAAATCAATCTACTAAGTCAAATTTTCAAATAACAAAATGGCATATATTTTAATGTTGTTGAATTGAACTAATATCAATAAAGACTTTAAACAAAAAAGATTTCTTTGAAACAATTGTGTCCTCCTCTACAAGTCACATGCACTTACAAATCGTATTGTATTTGGAGAAGGACAAAAGAGACTCCTAATTAATTATTGCCAAGATGAGACTGTGACTAAGAACAAGTCTCCACCTGGTCACTTGGTCAATATTGAGGTGGACGGCCATGTCACAAGATTATCAGAAAAGTTAGTGCATTTATGAAGTATTCTTTAAACAACAGGCAATAGAATTATGTAAGTACTGCTAAATAAATCATCCCCACTGATTTGATAGACACTGTTTAATCTTATTTACTAAACAGAATATTTAGTGTTTTATCTTTACAAAAAGATAACATCCTGTCACTTTTAAGACTCAAAAAATATTTTATTTCACTGAATTTGGACATTTCTTTGTTTTAGAATTACATTATTTTTATATTCTCACATACTCACACTGACAGTGTTATTTATATTCTCAGTCATCTTTGCCATTGATGGCCAATGCATTTTTAATTTTGCCTTACTCAAATGCTACAAGTTCTAAATGAAACTTCAATAATAATAATGTATTGTCATAGGTGGCTAGGATTTTTAAAAAGAATCTATTGTGTTCTGCCCTTCTACAATAATGACTAGTTTCAGAAATTCATTAAATATTTGTTATTAATCATTCTTGCAAAGTTTTTAAATTATGCATAAAAGTAAAAACAAACTGTGCTGTCATTTTGCTGAAAGTGAAGATGGTTTTTGCAATTTGAACCAAATTATAGATTAAACCAAATTTAAAATTTTTAAAATGATTAAAAATAAAAATTGAAGAAACCAAAGCCAACTTTCTGCTGAAATGATGATTTTGATTCAACTTATAAATTAAAGACATTATTTTTGTGCAGGATGACCAATGACCATTTGTAATTTTAGTTCTTTGTTTATGAAATTCATATATAATTGGAAAAATTGGTTTTTCTGTTTGCTATATATGGTGGCCAAATCCTCAAATTTAATAATATACAGACTTATTGGACCCAGAGGTGAAGTTTAGCAAAAACATTTTCCTCAAAGGAAATTGAAGGAAATTCCTCTTTTTTTTTGTTATGTGAAAAATATTTTTTATAGTAACAACTACTATATACAACTGGTGTAAGGTTATAATTTTTATTAATGTCCTGACAAGAAAAATATTCACAGAACAATCTGCCACCCCACAAAATATATATTTTATACTTTTCATCATATTTTGTCCATTGGAAACTTACCAGGTGAGATGTAGGTTTGGTAAGGCAAATTCGACTAAGCAAATTCTTGCCAACCCACTAACAGGAAAGTTCCTATTACATGTTAAGAACTCAAGCTATTCCCATTTTTAACAATAGGATGAAAAGAATTGGATATAGTGAACCTGTTCCCCAGGCTTCCTGCAGATGAAGTTCTATTGATGATTTGAACAGATTGGAAAGAACCCTCCCTCCAACACTTTAAGGAATGTACCAGCATCCCAATACTGATGGAAATGTGTTGACATTCTGTGTAAAAATGATAACCTTCTTCCAATGCTTGTTTTAATAGGAGGAAGAAGGCTTGGAATATTTCAAGGAACTGGCTTTAGCAATGATATAATATGGTAGGTGCCTCCAAAGAAATGTGATAAGGTTTAAAATGAATTTTTAAAAAATGAAAAATCTTTCTTGAAACTTATTTTAAGCTAATAGATTAAATTTAATATTTCCAATAGGCAAAATACTTTACCTACAGTAAAGTATTTTAAACTAAATTGACTTGAAGGAGTTTTTTTTTTAAAAAAAGATCGGTTATTTTAGCCATTTTTATCCATCTTTCATCACAATGTAATTCTTTATATTAAAAATCTTTCAAAAATAAAATATACTTTTCTGAAATTATTTGAAGAGTATTAGCTGATTTGAAGTTTGATTATTAAGCTGATTTGAAACAAATATTACTTTTTTAGTTTAAAATATCACATAAAAATGCATTTTTAACACAAAGGTATGTGGTGATAGGTGCTGACAGCTCTTGACAACTGGAATTTACCTAATCTTTTTCTACAGGCGATATATCTGTAAAAATTACTTGAGGAATATAACATGAATGCTTTTTTTATGTAATTTTTAACTACCCAGTAATCTTAAAAATTTAGGAAAATATCCTCCATAATCTAATGTTTTATTGAATTTTGGTTACTTTGGCCTTCCTTAAATTTACTATTATTACTCTTATTTTCTGCTAATGATGTGTATACACGTTCATATTTACAAAAATCAGTGCATTTATTTTTTACACTAACACATAAGAAAAAAAATTCAAAACTATTTTTAAAATACTGTGGGGTTCACTGAATATAAGCAAGCTTTTCCATTTATAATTTTTACTTATTGCCTGACTGCTACAAATTAATACAGAATTTTAAGATTTTAAAACTTTATAAATTATAAATGAAATTTAAAAACAAAAAAGAATTCTTGTAAAAATTGATTATTCATGGTAAAAAATTTTTCTTAAGACAATATGCATAATCTTATTCATAAAAGCAATTTAAAAACTTTTCTAATTAAATAATGTCTTAGTTTTATATTGTATTTCTTTAGAGATGTTCTGTCTTGGGGGGGCTGTTTGACAAAAAAAAAACTGATGATTTAAAAATTCTCCAAGGACTTGTGCTTAAAGCGCTACAAAAATGAATCTCTCGAAATTTCATAAAATTTAAGTGGTGTTGAGGTGGGACAGATATAAAAAAATATTTTTGCCAAGATTTTCGTAAAAAAAAAAAAAAAAAAAAAAAAAAAATATTATTGTAAATTAAGTCCTGAAAGCTTCATTAAAATCCGAATTTTGCAAAAATTTCCAAATCAAAGTGTTTTTCACTGCAAAAAGATACCATCCAGTTATGCCATATGGCCAGTTGGCCACCCGTTTTAAGGCAAGAAAAACAAATCTTTTAAAAACCAACATTTCGAAGGTTCTAAAAAAGATTAAAAATAATAATAAAAAAATTTTTCCTTTCTTTCCCCCTTTCCTCTTTTAACAAACTTTTACGATAAAACCTTGGCAACAAATATTTAAAAAAAAATCTATTTTAAAGTTAAGGAAATCCATTTACTACGCAATTTGTTGATTGTAAATAAAAAGTAAAAAAAAAAATTGATCTACGTTAGTGAAAACAAAATATGCGCGTACTTAAATATTTTTTTTTTAAATATTGTAATTTGTAGAGAGGTGATAGTAATTATGAAAATAATGATTGATGATTACAAATTTCAAAATGTGTTCATTTTTAAAATTTTAAAAAGAGATTGTGTTTAGTTTACGTGATAAGAGCATCGTGGTGGTGGTGGGGCTCAATTTACAATAGCACCCTAATTAACTTTTATAAAATTTAATTAAAAACAATTAGGTGCTACCATCCATTTTCTATTACACTAGGCAGTATGATATCAACTATTCATTTTCTATGGTAATGGTATGATTTTCCAACTGTTGGAAGCATTGAAATATATTAGGTTCGTTAGTGTTAAAAATAAAGCAACATAAAACAATATAGTTACTTAGTAAGTAAAAGTTACTTGGTTTTTGTTTGCTTCTTTAGTTAAGATAAAAAGAAATAACTGGCTCGCTAAAACTTAATTTATTTAATCTACATTTTTAATAATTTATTTTTAAAAAGATACAACTTTAACTTCTTAAAAATTGATTTTGTTTTTGCTTGAATGAAAACAATAGACATAGACGTAATTAAATAAGTACTTAAAGTATTTAAAATACCACTGCCACTTCTAGAAAGTACGGCCCTGGTATAGTTACAATTGAGTTTCTCTGGACTAGAACTCATGATTTTATTTTTTTTTAAGTTAATAAATACTTTTAAATTTGGTGGGTAGCCCTCTCCAGAAAGTACAGCCCTGGTATTGTTGTACTGGAGTTTTCTAGACCCCAATAGATAAAAAAATAAAATAAAAAAACATCGGGGAAGGAGGTCTAGTCTTCTGCAAGAAGTACGACTCTGGTATTGGTAGTGGGGTTTTATCTGGACCTCACGATTTTTTAAGTTATTTAAAAATATAGTAGAAGAGGCTTAGACCCCAAATCCGCACTTCATAACGCCCCTAAAATCAATTTTCAATTGACTTTTATAATTTTATTTCATATTTACCGAATTTTCCTACCTTGTCAAAATTTGAATTTTCCGTAATTCAAATATTGAATACCGTGCTCTTAATGCTCTAGAGAACTTTTTCATACCCCACAGGCTAGAAATTTTATATTGAAAAATCCCAATATTTTTCAATAATGAACATTGAATATTTTTGAGAAATATCGGCCAGCGATTTTCAATAAATTATTTATTTATTTATTATTTTAGTTTAAATTCATGTAAAAAAATTTAAATTAAACTTGCTTTTTTTAACTCACTGAAATTGAAAGTAATTCGAAATTGATTTTTTTAAAGAACTTTTTTCTTTTAACTAAAATAAAATTCAATTCATCTTTTAATTTATTCCTAAAAAGAAAGAAAAACCTTTTTCCACTTACCTATGAATTAGAGATGATAAAAAAACAAGCGTCGATGTCCTTTTTGAGGCGATTCTCTTCTTTGTCTCAGTTCTTTTTTCATATCCCGAAGTTGAAGTAAATATCAAAATAATTATTTATATGGATTGAACAAGTTGGTTGGCCATAATCAATGTTTTATAGTTTTTACTGTCGTCTGCTTTTCGAGCACAAAAAAAAGTTTTTATAACTCACAACTTTTTAGAGTCGACTTCTGAGTGGCCAAACATTGACGGGTTGCATTTTCGTGAGTGATTTTTAAAAGGCAAAGGAACAAGAAGACTAAAAAAAAAAAAGTATTTAATAAAGTAATTTTAAATACGTAATAAAAAATTATTTATTATCTGTGTAACTAGAAAACATTTCGTGTATCGAAAAGGAAAAAAAAAGATATTACAAATCCAACAGTTACGTTTTAATTTTTTATTTTTAAAATAATTCTTCAACATGAACTGAATTTTAAAACTTTTTTATGCAAGGAACGGGGAAAATAAAATAAAAAATTTTCTTTGGTATTTGTGGAATTCACACTTATAAAAGATGGATAATTAGTAAATAAACATACGAAATCGTTGAGCAACACAAGAAAAAAAAAGTCTAGTCAGGAAATTCATTCATTGATAAAATAAATCATTTATACTTCCCAAAACTTTTTGATTTCGTAAAAATAGGGTCCGAAGCGGCTGGTTTGATTTGCAACACAAAACATTAAAACGGTAAGCAGGGTTCAAATGAACTAAATGAAAAAATTGGATTGAATTTGCGGGGACAACCAAACCCGAGGGTTGAGTGGAAAAGTCTTACGATTTTCTCTCAAGTGCCGAATTACTGAAAATATCCTTCACATAAAGCACGCAAAAAGTTATGTTTTTAAAAAAAGAGGTTCTAAAGCTGTTGTTCATCTTTTTCTTACCTTTTTTTTTTTTAAGTCTCAAATTAGGGAAAGACTGACGAATGAAAGAGGCTTCAAGTTCTGCCGTTTGCAACTGCTCTTTCATAAACAAACTCAACACTCTTAGTCTTAAGGTAAAAAATGTGAAAATTTTAGGCAAAAAAAAAAAAGTTTCTTTTTCTTACTATAAATAAAAAATCCAAGTTTGCCGAGAGACGAAAAGATTTTTAAACAAAAAGTTTAATTCTTTAAAAAGCCAGGACGATTTTTTTTTTTTTTTTTTGATTGGTCGTTGAAGTTTTTAGTAAAGTTTATAGACCTCCTTTCGGACTGTTACATTCGAGATTGTTTTTTGTATCAATAAAGGAAAAAAATCTACAATTCTCACGGTTTTTTACTGATAATCTTTTTTTTAATTTCATCATTGGTCGTAAATATTTCTGTTGTACGGGAGATTTTTTTTTTTTTCATTTCACACGGTAGAAGGCTGAGTTGAATCATGCATACAGCGTTCGGAAGAAGAAGGTTGTTAGGACTTCACTTGTAATAAGAACTTTTGTTGTGGTTGGTGCTTGTTGTCTTCTTTTTCGTTGATTAGGTAAAGGTTTGTGTGTTCACGTCAGATTTACGTTCTGTTATTATAAAATTGAAGAACATTTTAGGTAGATAACAGTAACACACACGAGGAACAAAAAGGTTTAGTTCATTTACCTCGTGGCTGCAATAGTTGCGTATTTCGATCCGAAAACAGAGGCGGGGGATTTGAAAAATCAAATATTTCGAATGCCGATTTTCAAGGCAGGTAAACACTAAACAGATACTCCCAACTGAGAATATTAGCGCAATACAACCTTCCTACACTTTTATGAGCTTATTTGCCATATTGGGACAACGGCAATATTTCTGTCCCGTTTATGCGAATCAACCTAAAAGTTAAACAATATGAGCATTTCCAGTAAGGAAAGAAGGAAGAAAGAAACATAAGCGAATTTGCCCGTTTTTAATCAGTAAGGGAAAATACCTGTTTAGAGAACCAATTTTTAATTTTTTAACTATTTTTTTTTAAATTTCTTTTTCATGTTTTCTCGGTTTAAAAAAAAACAATAGTTTAGATTGGAGAGAGTCATATGAGTGATCACTGATCTCGCAAAACTAACGGACTGCCTTCCATTGCTTCCTTGTTAATCACATCGTATCGTAGTGATTTGCAATGCTGCATACAGCATAACTCCATCACAAATACACATAAAATCCTGACTAACAGCCAACCAAAAAGTCGCATTTACTTTGTTTACGCTGGCTCAATAAAACAGTTTTATGGTCGCGATAAACGAAGAAAATTAGAGCAAGTATATGAAACAAGTGAAACACTACCAAAAACATTTAAAAATTTGAGAAAAAAAATCTAACACCTTGTCTCCTTTTATATCCTTGGACATAAAAGCGATCTAAAAAGCAAAGGTAGAAACAAAAGTTCAAGTTAAACCCGAATTTTTGGATATCGTATTCTAAATTTATTTTTCAAGATGTTATTCTAATCAATGAATGATTAATTAGTGACCCAATTAAACAGAATCTACTGTATTTATAAATTACTCATACATTTAATTTCGCTTTTAAAAAGTGTAACTGAAGTGATTACTAGGTTTATTTTATAATGTTATAATTAATTACATTTGTTATAAAAAATAAAAAAAATTATCTGTTACATTCTGCCGAGAGCCTAAAATTCTAACCTGGTCATTTTCGAAATTGCCCAAGTCAACTTTATTTTACAACCGACAATAGTTAGTACGGGAAGTAGACATTTCGGGCCTTTTTCTCAGCCATAAATTAGGTTATTTTAATACAAGTTACAACGAATAAGCAAAATATATCTATTGTTGAAATAATAATTGTCTGAATGCCAAGATCTAGTCATTCAGATAATAATTATTTAAACAACGCATGAGTAAATATTTTTTCTATTACTTGTTTTTTTATGCTGATGTAATTGTAAGCAGAGTAAGGATTTGATGAAATGCGCCACTGGTTCAGGCATTCAAATCACTTTTGGACCTTGAACAAATCTTTCACGCTATCATTTATGTTGAAAAATATTTACAATTTTGAAAGAACTGGCCCCAAATTGCGCTTGTTGGGTGCTGATCAATTGATCTTTGCCAAGGCTGACAATGGGGATGTTTCTTTGTTGCTTGGGTAGACAAGGTATGTATGGGAGAATGTTTTGTCGCTTGTTTCTTGGGAAAATTACAGGATTCATGTCTTTCTCGAGTGCAAATAGTTGTAATTTCAGCTCAATTCGTTTTCATAACGGTCGACTCCATTTTCGTGTATCCCAACCACAGTGTCTACTATTTGCAGTTGAAATTCATCACAATTCAATTTTCAATTTTTATTCTTTAAGTCCCACTAGAGACCGAAAGACGATATATTTACTCAGTTAACTTTAGTCAGAAAGCAAAAATAAGGCGAGGCCCTGTTGGGCTGTCGAACTTCCTATGCAAGTAGCTTGATGCCGTTGTTAAGGGCACGCACATGCAAGTGGTGTAGACCAGAAGAAAAATAAACAGATTTGCAGCAATAAACCTCACTAAACCTCCAGAAGAAAGTAAATATATATGCATATGTACGTATGCATCCAAATAGTAGCCGCCACATGACATTGTGGAGAAGGAAGCTATATTTGTTTTCAATGTAGTAATGACGGTAAATTTTGGTCTCTTTGCTATTATTTGTTTATTTATTTTCTTACATTTTGGTTGTGAAAGCTTCCTGATTGGTTGATCGAAATATGGCCTTGTTTGCCTGGCGATTTTTAGTATCCGTCTATTTTTAGAGGTGGTGAAAATTTGGTCGTCTTGTTATTATTTATTTCTCTATCATCATAATATAACTGTTTAAATTTCCAGTTCTATTTGTAAGTCGAGAGCAGTAACTATAAAAGATTGACACCGCGAGCTAACGAGCTAGTCGCGTTGGCCACAAATACTGAGTAGTGACTTCGATCTTCACTGAGTGCTCCTTAACTATGGCCTTGTGCCAAACTAGACTTAGTATATAGCAATAAACAGATGTTTATATTGCCGGCTTTAAAATTATATGCACATGTCGTAAGTAGAATTGTTAAAGTAGAAAGGTATTTCTAATATGTAGTGACAGTCTCAAAGAACTAACCCTGGTATGCATAGGCGTACAGAATTAAATTTTACAGTGGGGCGAGGAAGTCAGATGGAATTTACCCTGGAAATATTCTCAGTTGCCCTGACAATAACCAGGTTTTGCCCTGAAAATGTACAATTCGTACGGTTGGATTGAAACTATTTTATTAGTTATCTTCGCTGATATAGAACTATACAACGAATGAGAAAGCGTTCAAAGATTTGTAGCAATCATAACACTACATGCTAAAATCCGATGTTAATATTTCCAAAATCAATGCAATTGGAAACTAAAAATAAATTTAGACAAAAAAATATTACTTAATAGCAGACATTTTAAAATCGCAACAAATTACACAGCACTTATTTCAATTAACTATGTTACTTAGAACGATTACTTCGTTACTTAGAACGATTACCCTGATACTTGTAAAAACAGCCTTCGTTGACAATAATATTGAAGTAGCAGATGGCTATAAAAAGGCATTGTTGATTATTTACAACTAATTTGTTTAAATTTAACAAATTTAAACTATTTTTTGCGTTGCGAATTATGCACTGAAATAAGTAACAAAACAAGTAATAATCGTTTTAAGTTCTTAGAATATTGGTGCCATTTAAAATTCACAATGCAGATATAACTAGAGTACAGGGGCACCTCGAGGCGGTGTAATGGTTAGCAAACTTGGCTCGTTAGAACAATTACGACTGAGTAGTGAGTTCGATCCTCACTGGGTACCCCCTAATTTCGGCCACATCTAAGCTACGCTTGGAAAATCGCTATAACTAGAGTACAGTTGACAAGACAATATTTATTTCTGTAAATATACACTACTACAGCAAAAGTCCAAAATGGAAATTGGGTGGAAGTTATAGTCTTCATTCTTCACTTGTTCTACTTATAAAAATTTAGCTAGTACCAATCAATGACCCATTCGCACGAATATTATTTCAGTTGACAAAACGTAATATGCACTTTCTAATCATAGACACCATAATACCGCACTTACTTATCGCACCCGGCCGGAAGTTACTGCCGGCTACTCAAACATCTAAAAGCGTCACCGCGGAAAACATAACGAATGCCGTTAACTTCCGGTGACTAAGCGTTTTTCCAGTCAACGTCTCACCCAACTAAGAAAAAACGAAACATTTACATATACTAACTTTCCTAACCAAAAACAATTACCAGAAACTACTTTATATACACATGGTGTCCGAATGGAATCCATGTGTTCAGCCAAAAAGTAGAAGGTAATTTTCAGTCATCACCTCAAATATATCGCTGACAGGCTACGTTGCCGACCTCAGCCTGTATCCATAAAAAGAATACCCGCTCGGCCCGGTGGCTAGGATCAAAGTGTAGTATCTGTGCTTTGTGAGCTGCCGAGCCGGGTGTCTGTCGAACACTCTGCTTGCAGAGAGGAACCCGGACGAAGCTCTGCCGAAGGGTAGGGTTTCGTTGGGGGAGGTTGACGGATCTGACCCGCCTCGGCGGGTCTGGATGGTTATTTATTTTTGGCTGGGCCTACGGGCTCGGACATACCCACATTAAAAAGGCCTTGTGCCACATTCGATCCCCGTGGGTGGATTGATAAATACTATTCTTCTCGGCTGATTTTTGGCCTCGGGGTTGAGCGACGAGCTCCCCCCTCTCACCTACGCTGACCACACGAAGCAGCAGCAGCCAAGGCCAGCAGACACCAGCAGCAGCTAGAGCCAGCAGAGCAGTCCGGCCTCCTCATCATCAGCAGCAGCAGCAGCTAGAGCCAGCAGAGCAGTCCGGCCTCCTCATCATCAGCAGCAGCAGCAGCTAGAGCCAGCAGAGCAGTCCGGCCTCCTCATCATCAGCAGCAGCAGCAGCTAGAGCCAGCAGAGCAGTCCGGCCTCCTCATCATCATCAGCAGCAGCAGCTAGAGCCAGCAGAGCAGTCCGGCCTCCTCATCAGCAGCAGCCAAGGCCAGCAGACATCAGCAGCAGCTAGAGCCAGCAGAGCAGTCCGGCCTCCTCATCAGCAGCAGCCAAGGCCAGCAGATATCAGCAGCAGCCTATCCTCGGCTACATGATATGCACTAGTCTATCCTCGGCTACATGATATGCACTAGCCTATCCTCGGTTACATGATATGCACTAGCCTATCCTCGGCTACATGATATGCACTAGCCTATCCTCGGTTACATGATATGCACTAGCCTATCCTCGGCTACATGATATGCACTAGCCTATCCTCGGTTACATGATATGCACTAGCCTATCCTCGGTTACATGATATGCAATAGTCTGCCCTCGATTACATAATATGCAATAGTCCTTTTCAGGACTAACCTAGCCGCGTCCTTTTATTAGGACTACCAAGCTGCGATCCTGCGCGACACTCCACCCAAGGACGAACTGACTACACCACAGCACTGTCCGCGTCGATCCTCTCTCTCTGCAAGCGCCGACGCACCCTTTACTCAAGTACAGACATCCAGGGATCGACTGGACCTCGGACATCCCTGTTTCCATTCGGCCTACCTCCAAGCTGTCGCCTTGAAACCTGACAACGCTCCTCCAAGACTACACGACCGAACTACTACAAACGATTATTTGTATATATTCGTGCCAGATTTAATTAATAAAATTTGGCTTAAACTTTTACATCCTCGTTTTTGTTGTCCTCGCTTCGATCGTATTATCTTATATTATTTTTCCGTTTGCGGGGTTAACAGTCAACCTGCTTAGCGCCGCAACATACTTCTATGAATCCCATATGTGAATCTTTTTGTTGTTTGAAAACAAAAACATTTAAAAATCATCTTCAATTATTATTTATTTTTAGTTATATTTACAAAACCGAATAAAACTTTAATACTGTTAAGTGTTTGTTAATAGAAAACTCTACAATCCTAATATGGCAGAAATATGAGTTAGCCAAAATGAAAAATTGGCAGGATTTCTAAAAGCAAAATAAATCATTCTCGGAAACACTCACACACACACACACACACACACACACACACACACACACAATATCATTTACGGAAAACGCCCGAACCTACTAGAGAACTGAAATCCCTGTCATCTAATAAAAGAGGGTATGAGGGGGGATTAAATTAACAGAGAGAACAAAAATAATAAGAACTGATGCGCTTACAAATTCTAGCGAAATTTTTAAAAAATATTATTGGCTAAGATAAAATAAAAAAGTTCTAAACTGTTCTAATATGGATCAAGATGACTCATGAATCATCTTATATAACAGGCATTAAGATACCATTAGAAGTTGGTGCTTTTCACCAGACACAAGAAGTGTAAGAGCGAAACTTTCACCCACTATTCGTCGAATTTTGCTGAAGTGAACGGCTGTCGTTTCACCTAATCTTGACTTTAAATACTGATACTTAAAGAACAAAATCAGTTGGGGAAAGAACTTCTCATCTCCATCACGTCTTCCATATCACGATTTTTATAATGCCGAATAAAGTGCTAGAACACAGTTTATCCCTTCTCAGTGGCGGTATCACATTGCTACAGATAGAATTGACCTCGAGAACAAAGAACTTGCCTTCAACTAACCTATTCGTCCTTGGTATGACGATAAACTAAACCGGCAGCAAGGCCCCTTTTGTTCCCAGGTTCACCCTGAACAAGGGTGGTAAAAAAACTGTTAGGGCCCCACAGCTATGGGCATGTCGGAGTTACCTCCTCCTTTTATCCTTGAACCGGCAGAGGAACAGGTCATTTCGACCTTGACCTCTCATTCATGCTCCTTACACACTGTTAACACGTCGGAGGGACTAGCAAATCCCCTTTTTAGTTAGGTTATATTACAAACCTAGTTGTAATATACTACTAGTCATTTTTAGACCTTAGTTCTCTTTAGCTAACCTCGTAGTATTTTATTATAGAGACTTTTCGGTTAGCTTAGCCAATTTCTCTTGCTGGTCTCCCTTGTCAGAAGACAGTGATTTCTCGCTAGATTCTAGGAGGCCTTCATTGGCCAAGGACGCCGATCAACGGGCTGTGTATTAAGTTACGCTCCCATTTTTTTTTGTCTGCCAACTTGACGATAGTTGGGAACTTTCTCTCCTTCCCAACACGTCAAGTTGGCATCCCGGCAATGACAAAACAAATGTTGGCAACACGAACTACAGCAACAAGTTGGCACCCCCCGGCAACGACTCAGCTTCAACAACCAACAACGATCATCCTGGCATCAACCAACATCAACTTCAACAACCACCAAGCGATCATCCTGGCATCAACCCACATCAACTTCAACAACCACCAAGCGATCATCCTGGCAACACCAACCTCGACCATCAATGCCTGCACTAAAACTTCTGCACCTCCACCGTTCCGACCATCTTTATTTCCTTTTTCTTTCCCTGAATAAATTAGCATTTATCATACATATCCTCGTTCTGTCGTCTATATTGTTTCACCGTCAGATTTAACGTCTTCAAAAATGTCAGCGGGTCCCTTGTGACCTCGTTAACCCCTTCCTGTGATACGGGGCCGCACGGAGTGCCCGCTACAGGCAAATAGTGAACCCCCCAAACAAAAATCAACAGAACGTTTTTATAAGAAAATGACCAACAATACATTTTTTATAGCAAAACGATAATCAACGCAACACCAAAAAAATATAAAAATACATTTTTATAGTAAAATTAACCAACAATACATTTTATGATCTAAAAACTATATATTAAAAAAAAACTTCCCTTTTCCCTGGAAGTAGACATGTCTAATGCTGCCCCCCTCCCCCCAATCATCGCAACGCATACATTCTGGCAAAATTGCCAGTCCTGTTGTCCAAAGCTTTTTGCCGACCGAAAGTGCATCTCGCAGCAGTAACCAGTTAAGTGATGGCTAGTTGTTACTGAAGTCGTAGGAAACGATTCTTAAGGAGGAGCTCTTTTGTCAAACCATCTCGTGTGGTCACCACTAACAAACAGGAGATAATACCTTTGAGACAACACGGCCGACTCGGGCCGAGTGTCATAGATGCTAGCCTTTGCCTGAAAAAAGACTACAGAGTATTTATTCTCAGTTGAAGGAGCACTCGCCTTGGGTTATGCAATAACAACTGACATTTAAGATTTTAGAAAACTTTTAAAAAAGGAACAAGAATTTGATAATGTCTCATGACCAATAATAACTAATTATGTTCAATCAAGCTTCGCTAACCATTCCAGGCCTTCCTCGCAGTCACCACGGTAACCAACCTGCCAACGCATTTTGCCAAGAATCTATTCACCACCGTGACCTCAGTCGATCAACTCGCCAACCCACTTTACCAGGGAGTTTGGCTTCAACATCACACGACACAGCCCATCAAAACACCTCACAGATGCGTTCACGCCACCAACGACCTCGACCAACTAACCCAAGAAATCGCTCAAATCCCAGTGACGATACCCTTAATCACTTTCCTTACCAACGGCAACTGAGGAACCACATATAAGCAATTTCTACCACTTTCACACAGCTATATATATATTATATTATGTATATATTCTGAATTTTGACGAATACACATTTTAATCCTTGTTCGTTCCTTTACTTTGCAAACAAACGCTCGTTGTTTACAATAGAATTTTCCTAAGTTTTTCTCATGTCTGAGAGGAAAATTAAGTTCATTACTTTTTTTAAAAGACAAAAAGAAACCGAAACTTATCCAAAAAAATCTAAAGCACATTTTTCTTTCATTAATTTGAACTCTTCAAAGGTGTTCGACCACACTTAATGATGAATGTGATTTTCTGTTAATAATTGGTTAAGCTTCTTAACTTTGTCTGCAGCGTTAACAAATAGAAAATGGTTATTACGGAAACACCGAGTAAGGTATTTCTGCTCAAGCAAACCCACGAAAAAAAAACTTCTGCTATTGAAAATTAAAAAAAAAAGTTGGAACAATACTTTAAGTGTAAATGACTGCCTAATTAGCATAAGTAAGGCGTAGAGAGTACTAAGTACCCAAGTAGTAAGAGAATAAGATATGCGAGTATCTCATTCTGGCCAGCAAGTACCTCTCCTTCGAGAGAAGGGAGTGGCTGTGGAAGTACTAAGGTAGCTTCAATAATTTTTCCACGATACTACAGATAAGCCCACATTAAATACGACCTTGTATCACATTGAGTTTGGGCGTGTGTCAAAATACCAAATACGAGATTAACGACTGCCGCTAGACTGAGAAAATACAAAAGAAATCACACAAATCACCATTGTATGCGTCTTGTGGCGGAGCAGTGGTTAATCTCGCAGCTCATTGTTTTGAGTTCGTGCCCTATTTTGGGTGGGGGGTCTAGAGGACTAAGCCAAGCTTAGTAAATACAATATTAATAAATAATAAACAATTAGTTTTTAATATGCGTGGACAGAATTTAGTCTCTGGACATGTTTATTTTCCAAATGGCAAAACTCCCAAACGTTGTCACTGACAACAACAATTCATAAATATTGTGGTCATGAAGTGATATAATCACAAAATAACAGACAATCAAGTTCAACTGCATAGTGATTTGTCAGTAAGTGCTTCTTCCCAGTATTTTTAATTACTCTTAATTAGCGAATATTAGCGCGCTAGAATTTTAAGCAATATTTTGTATTTATTAAAAATAAATTTCAGCTTTTCTAAACACAAACAACTGATAACTTCAGAGAAAAAAAGAAATCCTCAATCCTCTCATTTATCTTCCACTCCCTGTACCTACCCCCCACCCCCTTCACGGCATTCTAAAGGCATTATATAGCGGTGGAAATGATTTTAAAATGATAAAGAAAAAAATGTGAAATTGATAGACAAGAGTTACCAGAGTTAACTTCGGCTGACATAAGGCCATAAGAATGTAGCACCCAATAAGAATCAAACAGTGGTATGACGTGGGAGATTGCTAAACTTTGATGCTTGCACAACTGAAATATCTAACGAAATATAAATAATATTAAAAAATCTCGATGTAAAATTATCTAATGATTTTGTGGCGGACTTTACCACATTAATTTAACTTAGATTAGGAAACCAAACGTGAAGAAAAAAAAAGATAAGCCAAAGGCATCATTACACATAAAATTTGTATTTAACAAGATGTACAAACAAGGATGTGAAAGTAAAACAAGAGTTGTCTCTCTTTAACTATTAATTGTGTTCCAAAGTTCACTGAAAGAAAGAAGGTTGTGATAGTTTCTGGTAATAAATGTTTTCAACAGTTTTGCTGTGTAAGGAAAAAGATTGTGTGTGTAAGGAATATTCATCATGTGAGTGAGAAGATGGACGCATGGTTTCAATTGTCATAGATTCGTTTGGCAGCTGAAGTCTCACTATATTTATTGTACGTAAAATGTACAAATGCGGCACAAGGCCAAAAAGGGGAAATGGGGAAAAGGACGGTCATCAACTGTCTTACAATTAAACTTAGCTGGTCACAATCACTGACCCAGGTATACAAACAATATTCCTTTCACCAAAACAACTCATTTTTACTTACCATTTTTACCTCAACCACCATAATGCCTCAGAAACTCTATGAAGTCCTAAACTAATCCCCATATTTACAATTCATTGTCTGGGGGCGGAGATAAAAATAACAATTTAAAAATCTAAAAAAACCCAATGATTATTTACATATATGTACAAAACTATATACAAGAAACTAAACAAAAATTTTGTTAGTAAAACTGTGGCAGAAATATCAGTTAACAGGACGAAATCAATGCGGGACTTTAGAAAACTAAAACATTCGTACAAGCCATGTACTCACTACAAACACACACTCGTTCAATCACAACATCAAATACGAAAGACACATTCGAAACGAAAGGCCCTCCCCCTCACCCATCAAAGAACTGATATCACTAACCACCTAACGATGGGAGGGATGGGGAATTAAACAAAAGAAAAAATAGGGCCAGAAATAAAAGGGGCCAATGAGCATACATACCCTAGCTAAGTTAACGTGAAAAACGAGAAAAAAAAACGACCTAAACTAACCTATACACGGGAAGGGTAACCAATGTTCAACCCAGCAATTCCAAAATTCTTAATGCCTAACCGGAATCAAAATTCCACTCCAAGTCAGCACCTTTCACTCGGCAGAGACGCGCAAGACTCACCCATCTTTCGCCAAATTCTAATGGATGGAGTCGTTTCCTTTCCGTCCTGATCTTGACTTTAAGCTGATGCTTAAAGAACAAGAGGAAGAGGTAAACTTCTCGCACCCATAAAATTCCTCCTGTCGCGTCGTCCATATCACGACGCCAGTAAGCAAAGAAACACATTAGTGCTCAGCCTTAGTCAACGGCGGTACTATATTGCTACAGACGGAACTGGCCTCGAGGACAAAGAACTTTTCGCGCAGCATGCGAATCATGATGTCTTCAACAAACTTGCACAACGGAGCTACGACACTACACTGAAAAAAGGCGTGACCCAGGGTCTCCACCTCCCCACTGCAGCGAACGCAGTTTGATGACTTTACCAAACCCGCCGCACAAAGTCTTTTGGCGACCCAGAGGGCCCCTCGAATCACCAGCCAGGTGAGTGATGACTCAGAGTTAGTGAGACATTTCATCCCGGGCGCCCAAGGCCATATGCAGCGAGCCTCCCGCTTCGTCTGACCGAGCTTGCCTATCAAGGCATCCTGAACGTTCCCCCTAACTAACACCTGATATCATGCCTTACGGGACAACGGCTGGACGCTTGAGGGCAAGCCGACATTCACGATAGAAAGAGCCCTCGCATCGAGGCGTACGGCCGGCCCCCTCCTCACAGGAGCGCACATTTCTCAAGGATAGAAATTTTTTAAGAGCGTCTTCCTTCCAGAATTCGCCGTTCTCATCCAAATGCATACACATCCGGTCTAGATAGGTAATGCGAAGCGTATGTCGACGAGTTTCAACGCAAGGCACCCCCAGACCGCCATCATAGGGATGGAGGTAACAGATCTCGCGACTAATCATGGTGGCCTTGCCTCCCCACAAGAAGGAGAACAAGAGCTTTACAAACGCCAATAAAGTGTCAGACGGGAGTGGAAGCACGGAGAGTTGGTAAAGGAGAATCGGGTAGATGTGCGAGGCACATACTTCCGCCCTCCCCTTCAAGGAAAGATTCCTCCGAGTCCACAGACGAACTGCGAGCTCGGCCTTCTCTCGCACCTCCGACCAATTCATTTCCAACAGGAGATCGGGACTGAACCAGATGCCGAGTATCTTGACCGGCCCGTCCGTCCAGAGGAAAGGTCCGGGAAGAGAAACTCCCTTCCACGAACCCAACCTCAAGCCAACAGACTTATCGCGGTTGATCTTGGCCCCTGTCACCATCTCATAGCCTTTGATTTCTTTGCTGACTTCGTTAATTTCGGTTCTGCTCGACACAAGAACCGAAACGTCATCAGCATAGGCGGAGTACCTGGTCGAGGTGGTAGCACCAGGTAAGGAAATTCCGCGAAAGACCGGATTCGTCTTCAACTTACGCAGGAGAAGTTTCAGCGCAAGAACGTACAGCAATGGAGACAGCGGACAACTTTGACGAATGGAGCGAGACAAAATGAAAGGTTTCGATCTTACCCCATTCACTTCTACCAGCGCACCGAGGGACGCATACAGCAGTCGGATCCAAGTGCGAAAGTCCGGCCCAAAACCGGCGGCCGAAATAACAGCCTCCAGAAATCGATGGTCAACCTTATCAAAAGCCTTGGACTGATCTAAATTGATCAGCGCGGCATCACTGCCGACTTGCTCGATGATCAAGCGTACCAAATGAAGGTTGTCCTGAATAGTCCTGCCCTTCACAGTCTGTTCGGGACCAATCAGACTAGAGAGGACAGCCTGCAAACGGCCGGCTAAGACCTTGGCTAAAATCTTCAACTCTGTATTTAACATCGTCAAAGGCCGATAATTATCTACCTCATCCCTGCCGTCTTTGCTCCTGCGAAGCAACTTGATCACACCCCTGGTAAAGCGTTTAGGTATAGACCCCTGCTTCATCCAGTTGTTGAAAATCAGTTCCAGCAAGGGGACAAAGACGGGCGACTGCCTCAAATACATTTCGTACGGAAGACCATCTAATCCCGGAGTCTTGTCCAAGCCAACCTGCTTCAACGCATCCCAGATCTCAGACTCTGTAATGGGACCCTTGCACCCAGCCGCTTCAGGCGCCTCGAGGCAGGGAAAGTCGGCTAAATAGGCATCGAACTGAGCAGCGCTCAGACCGGGCTCCCTGATAAATAGCTCCTGTCACGGAAAGCCTCACAAATGCCCACGTCTGTAGTCACAGTCCGCTTGTCCGACAATGTGATGCTAGCCATATGCCGACTAGACGCCCTACGAGCTTCCTCTGCACGCAATGAAGCGGCCATATTCGTGGCCTCGCAAGACATTCTTTTTAGCCTAGCCCTAACTACCAGAGCTTGATCCTTCTTGATAAGCAAGGAGGCCAGTTCTGCCTGAGCTACGGCTACGTCCCCACGAACACGGGATTTAATCGCTCGATCAACTTTTTCCTCACAAGACTTTTGCGCTGCTAACACTGCTAGATTGAGTCGACGACTAAAATCAGCAGCAAAAGACCTAAGTTTAGATTTCAAAGAATCCCACCACTTATTCCCAACCACAGCCTTCGACAATTCCCGCTGTAGCATTAGTAAAAGCTAGTCCCGGAAATCTTGCTCACCATCTTAACCCTAGGCTTATCTAAGTTTAACCGAACCCGGACAAGCCTATGATCCGAGTAAACTATAAAATGGAAACTTGGACATTCTAAGAGCACTACGTCGACTCTCTTAACTAGAACTCGGTCGAGGTAGCTTGCGCTCACCACCGAATACGAGCTGCCGCCCCTAGTCCAAGTCCATACTACCTCCCGGGGGTGCTCATTTCGATACTTATCGACGAGATCAAACCCGTCGATAAAGTCTCGAAACGGCTTCACATCCGGATTGTTAGTACTCGCTTTTTGCCCTATACGATCTATATCGGGATTAAGAACGACATTCCAATCATCCGCTAGAACTACCGAACGAGATGTCATCAAAAACGGCTCGATCTGCCGAAACAAAACAGGCCGCTGTGCACAGTCATTGGGCGCATAAACCCCAATGAGACGAAGAGCCTTATCCTTTATGGTAATATCCAGCATGCAAAGCCCGCCCGGCGAATCCGCGAAGACAAGAGCCCACACCGCATCCAGAGACTTGCTCACCAGCCAGAAAACACCCCTCCAGCGTCCATCCAAACATGCTGAATAGAGGACGAACCTCTTAGACAGGATGTCCTCATGGTCGCAAGATAAAAAATGTGTCTCCTGTACACAACATACATCCACTCCAATGCGCTGAAGATCGCGATCGAGTCTCGAAGGGCGAGACTCCAACCTCAGGCCCCGGACATTCAGACTTGCTAACCAGTGCCATTATCAGACCGATTAGGGTTGGGACACTGGTTTGGACATGGTCGGGGTAAGGATACCGACAGCCTCTCCCATAGACCCATGGCCCATCTCAGTCTTGATGGTGCCGTCTTGAGAGACTCCGCCGGTATCCCAGGGAAATGTCAATTTAAGCGCTCCATAGAGGGAGGGGTGAACTAAAACTGGGACCCTCCCTGCACAAAATTGTTCTAAGTGATTGAGTTCTTTATTTTCAATGATTGCTATAGGAGGTGACATTTTGTGAGATGTGAGAACCTCGTCGAACATTGCCCAAGCTTGCTTAGCTCCTATCCCAGTCCTTATTACGGTAAGAAATCTTTGTGCATTCGGGAAGTTTTGCGGCCATTCGACATTTAAATCAGCATACCTTCTTATCGAAAGAAAGTATTTCAGATCCTTGATGCGATTGCTGTAATCTTTCGCTCGTTCGGTTTGAGCAGGGGAGATCGGGCACACATCCTCCCCCGTGTTATAAATAGGTTTCTGAGTTTTTTCCTTTTATCTTTAAGCTCCTGTGTGAGGCTTCTCTCTCTTTTAGAAGGAGGAGGGGGCATTTCAGTATCTTTAACGGGGGAAGAACTAGGTGTGTGAAGAGGAGTGTAGGTTTTTTGTTTAACTGGGGAAGGACTGGGAGAGGCATATGATGATATTTTTTTAACAGGGGAAGGACTGGGAGCATGAAGAGGGTGTAGCCGGATCTTGGTCGGTAAGGGCTGGGATTACTGCTGAGGGGAACTGGTTTAGGTGATGCCAGAGGGAAAGGTTGTTTCTTGGGAGACAATGTGGATGGAAACGCGGATGTTGAAAGAGTAGGTGATTTTGGCAGGGTCTGTTTCTGTAGGTCTAATTTTTTTTTAATTCCTTAATTTTTTCCGTCTTTTCATAGCCCGGGTCATATTTTTTCTGTTGTTCCTTCAGAAGTTGTTTTGAGGCCAGGGCATCGCCCTTAACGTTGCCAGAGGGAGTGGAGCTGTGTGTGCCTTTCGCCCTTGGGTCTTCATGGGACTGAGGACCCGCTGTGTGGCGCTTCCCTCTGGCCTTACCAGCAACCAGCCATTCCCCCTCCCCCTTCTCCACGACTGCACTAGCAGCGGGCGAAGGCACTTTGGGGAATGTGGCCTTGGATGTTGCGCCAACCGGGGGTTTAACCGTACCGGTCCCATAAGCAGGCATGCTCATTACAGGCGAGGCAGTAAGTAAAGACGAGGTCAGAGGGTGATCTTGGTCTATTGGAGCTTGACTTCCAGAGGCCTTCTTCTCTGGGCAAGAAGAGGAGAGGTGACCAGTCTCTCCGTACTTCCAACATACCGAATTGCGGCCGGTCACAATGACCGGCAGCCTCAAGCTCCCTACTTCCAGACAGTTGGGGATGGAGAGGAAGGCTTTTTGGTCTAACAAATTTCGAAACTCCACCTCACTTTCAAACTATCGCAGGAAGCACCTAGAATCTCGCCATAATGCGATAGGAAAGGGACCTCGTATATTGTCACTTGGTCTTTCTTCGGCCTTCATACTCTGTGCGCAATATTAGATCTTTCGTTATCAAGTCACGACTTGATGCAGCAACACAGTCTTCCGGCGTGGGTAGCAATACATCCCACATGAAGTAGCCGGCTCCTTTAACGACTCTGAGGGGCTTAAACCCCAATGACTCCAGTGATTTTATCACTGTGTCTTTCTTCGAGCGACAAATTTTGCGCGAACGCTTGTCCACGACGAAAACTGACACTATTCTTTTATCAATTTTTCTTATTTCTTGGGGGTCTTCTAAGAGTCCACCTTCTACAACAAGGTGAGCGTAACTCTTAGCTCGCTCCAAGAACGCCACAACATTGATTACATAACACGGTGGGGACGTCCAACAAGAGGGCGATTCCCCGGCCTCTGCAATCTTATTTTCCTTGTCTTCACTTTGGCCATTCTTGGCTTCCATATTTTCTACGTTCTGGCTCTTTTTGGCCTCCGTAGACTCAGCAGCTTTTTTGAGGGTATTCACAATATCCTCATTCGATGGAATTAAAAACGGGTACTCGTCAGTATCATCTTTATCCGGCGGTTGTTTTTTAATTGCAAACAAATGTTTTTTAACTGATCTTTTAAAATCAGCCATTACCGATTTCTTTTTTTTTAATCAGAAAAGACGGCACTTTTCTTACTTTAAAGGGAAAAAAAGGGGAGGGTAAAAAAAAAAAACAGTCTTAAAAACGCAAGAAAAGACGGTAAAAATTAAATCAAACTTAACCAAAATGTAAATTACAGGCTCAAAAGAAACGTAGAGTGTCAGAAAAAAGTTTCGTGGTAAATCACCAGTCAAGAAAAAGTCAGAGCATTGACCAATCAGCGAGCGAACTTTGGGGAGAATCACGAAAGCTTCTGGGGTCCGATTCCCCAAAAGGGCACGAATCGACTACATGAAAATATAGCGATTATAAAATTGCCGCATAGCTGCGATTTATAAATTGTCCATTACACAGTAGTGTTGATTTAATATCCAATGAATGCTTGTTCTTGTATAATTTGAATTTGTGTAAGTATGTATGTACGTGTGTGATGATCATCATCACAATTTGTTATCAATTTGACCAACGGATAATACACAATTATCTCGAACACCAGGCAGGTCATATTGTTTTTTCTTTTGTTTATTCGTTTTGTCTTCAAGCATTTTTTTGGTTATTCCAAGTGCCTTTTTAAGGACTTTAAAAACAGTTTACAAATTTGAACAATACAAAACATAAACTAAATAAGCTTTGTATTATTGTTCAATTTTTAGTGAATTGTTTCGACTTAAGAACACATTATTATACAATTCAATAAATCATTGAATCGCGATTTTTTTTCTGCGACATTTTCCTGTTTTTCTACAATGAAAAATCATCTGTACTTAATTTTTTAGTTTTTCACATATTTAGATTTTGTATCTGCTTTTAATTAATTGATAACTTTTTGAAGTTTAATTTCTATTTTCTAGTTAGTTTTCTGAGTTTCTCTTAGTCTTTTTACTCTTCTTGTGAATAGGAATGAATGCCAAACAGAAAATTAATTATTAAAGAGGTCGATTTTGAAATATTCCTAACGAACCATAAGAACTTTCTTTAGAGTCGGGCAGGGTCTTAAAATAATTCATTAAATTACGCATAGTTTTTTGTTTTTTAATTTGTAAAAATTAAAAAATCTACATTCTTTGATAACTAAACAGAATTCTTAGCAACAAGGAACGTTTTGAAATATTTAAAAATAAAATAATTTACGGACGCATATAATTTTAAATAAAAAATATGTAGATATAAAAAAAAGAAAAACATTTTTTTTAGAAAGGTTTTTAATTATTGGTTGTATAACTCCTTTCTTTTTGAACGTCAGAATTTCTCAGTAATTTTTAAAAATCACGCCATGTCCTTTTAAGAAAAAAATGGTTTCACTTCCTCTTTGTAACTTCAATTTACAAACAAAATATTATTTACTCTTTCTATAATTATTAAATATTAAAATTAAATTTGCTTACCGCGATGTGCAAAAAAATCTGTTCTGTTTTTTTTTTTTCGCTTTTGTTGTCACAAAACAACAGCGTTACTAATTGGAAAAGTCGTTAAATTGAATCATCATGAGAGATGTTTCGACTTGAAGGCAAACTGCAAATCAGTATGATTTCTCATCGTCAGCATATTTGTTAATTAAAGATTTAACAGTTAATTATCTTTTTAATCTTATCTCATTAACCCCCCCCCTAAACCTCCAGGGCCTTTGTTAAACTCAAGAAAAATGCTGCAGGTCTTCCAAGCTCTTCAAAGTTTTTTTGTTTTGTTTCGTTTTTTACGGGTTAAAATTTTAATTATTTTATTGATAGTCCTTTTTTTTATTTTTAATAATGAATGAAATGAAATGTCATTGTGCAATATGATTGTTCGTCTAATTGAATGTCTGTTAATTTAAATAAGAATATCTCTATCAAAAGAATTAATTTTAATGCATTAGAATAAAATATTTTATTTTTTAAAATTTTAGACAAGAAAGAATTTTATATTTTAATAATGATTTTTGCTAGCCAAAAACGAAAAAGAAATAATGAAGTTAGAGCGGCTTAAAAATAAAATAATTTTTTATGAAAATATTGAAAAGACAAAAAATTTTACTAAGAACTCCAAAAGGACAGGAAATTATGGAGAATCATGAACCTCCACGCCCTGAAGGAACACGGTACATAAAGTTAAAGTTCAAGGTTAATTTGCTGCATAAGTACCAAAAGCCCCCGGTATTGAGAATGTACCATTCTGGTATGAAATTGCCTGGTTATTTCGAAAATGACATTTAAAACATTGCGCTCGATTACCGTTTTTTTCGATTTATCGTCGGTATAAGTTCGATCTCTTTTGCATTATTTGTTGTTTATAAAATTATTGATTTTTTTTTTTTTAAGGGTGTCCGAAAAATATTACTCAGGACATGGCGCCGCATCATTTTGTGCCATGAAAATGATGGTTTTCATACAGACCTTCTCGATATGTGACAGCGGTAATTTAAAAAAAAGTGATAAAACTGAATCCGGTGCATGTGCTTTGTATTTTTAAACTTGTTCTTCTATTATTACTTTTTGGTAGCGGGTGACAAGATTTTCAGACCACGCTACGACGAATGATCACTTTGCAGGTAAAAAAAAAAAAGGTTTCATCAGTCATGTGAAATCTTTTATTTTCCAAATAACAAAAATGTAGAATTTTATTTTTTGTTTTAATATTTTTAAATTCACCTTTTTTGTTTTTCATCAAACAGGTTTTGTGTTTTTTATGAATATTTTAGTTTAAATGTTATTGTCATTTTTTGTTTTCTTTTTGTTTTTATTTACTTATTTATAACAAATTTATTTGTTTTTATTTATTTTTTGACAGGGTAGATATTTGATTTGATTTGATTTCTTTAAATGGCATATCAACGGAGGTGGTGATATATGTGTTTCAGTTTATGTTGTAGTTTTGTTGAAGATCTTGAAATAGATTTTGTTGATTTCTTCAAGAAGTTGTAGGATATTTTAGAATCCTAATTCCACATCTTTATGGATTACTAAAAATAGAAGCTTGTTCAATTTCTGTGCAAAAAGTGGATCACAGCGATGTTTTAGATCCAACTTTGCACATGTTTTTTTTTTATATTCGAGTTCTAATTGGTCAACAAACATACAAGTGGGTGTTGCTATCCATCCACACACAAGTTTTTTTCATCACATGATCAAGTTAAAATTTTTAGCGCCAATTACTCTGGAGCTTACCCAAGTAAGTAAATACTGAACACTAACTCATTTTGCCAGTGAGACTTCAAACTATTTGCTACACGAACCTATGTAACTTCATCTGAAGCTTTCAAAGTTACTTGCGAACATATAGCAAACTTCCAGAAATTTCACTCACTCATCAATCCATTCAACCAGCAGCTCATAACCATTCATGGCAGTGAATAAACATTGCAATTTCATTCAAACAAAGCCAAGAACTTTTTGACAACAAAATCATCTTCCAAACTTTCACAAACATTCCAATTTCAAGTCTCATCAAGAGCAGTCAAAGGAAGACAACTTTATTCAAACTAAATTTACACAAATTTAATGTGAATTTATTATTTGACACAAACTGTTTAATTTTCTTATCAACAGTTTATTACTACATCCTACTTTATGAAACTTTCATCACAAATTTTGTAACACTTAACCTCTCAGTTAAACTCACAAGCAACATTCACACACACACACACATATAGAGAGTTAAACATTAATCAAACTAACAAACAATACAAGATTTCAATCAAAAGTCTATGCTTATTACAATACATATTGTAATCTTAAGACAATATAAATGAAAATTGTTTGTTATTCAATATAAATGCTTTTGTCTTTTCTCAGTATTGTTCTATGCTTTTCTGTTTATTTTCATTGCAGTATAATATAAATGTGCTGAGGATACATGTCTTTGAACATGCAGCCCAAATTTATTCTTTCAACTATAAGAAGTCCTCCACAATGTCATGAAAGTGTTCTTTCATGCTGTTTGGTTGGTTGGATGATTTTGTTTAGCGACATGTCAACTTCTAATGTCAAAATTAAATATTTTAAACACAACTTTATGGCTTCAACTAAATATATTTTGTATGCCATTGTATGCCTTCAACTTCACTAAAATGTATTGTTGGTAATTTTTTTATATAAAAATGTATTGCTGTTGTTTTTAACAATGTATTTTTATACTTTCATAGGGTTTTTATTTTTGTTTGGGGGTTCACTATTAGCCAATAGCTGGGACCCTAACAGGTCCTACCACCCCCAGGTCAGGGTGGACCTGGGAACAACAGCAATTAAAAGGTGCTTCCACGATCCTTAAAACCTCCAATCTCTGAATGTACTCATACCCAGGACTGGATAATAATAATGGTAGTGATGATGATGACGATAATAATAATAGTGATGTTGCAGGGAAAAAAATAATGATGGTGGCAATAATAGTGATGGTGTCAGCAGTAATAAAAGGGAAAAGACCCAAAGTAGGAAAGTAACTTAGTTCAACTTGCCGTTCAACAAAGCAGTAAAGACAAATACTGTCTTTACCTTTATAGGTTTAATTGATAAGCACTTTGCTGATGACAAGTTACTCCATAAATTATTTAACAAAAAACCTTTAAAGGTTAGTCACAGCTACTCTGGCAACATGGACAAGAGTGTTAAGGCAAATAACACTAATATAATGGCAGCCAATAATGAACTGGCCATCATCGACAGGAAGGGAAACTACTCTAATAAACAACAGTGTCCACTCAAAGGAGCATGTCTAACAAAAACTTGCCAGCATCATTAATAATTTTTAAAAATTTCTCTTATGTAATATAAGTAGCAGGAGGTCTATACAATGAGTATTATATTGTTTTTTTTACCACTTAATGATTGTGTAAGGGTAACATTAACCACCATTATGTCCACATGAAACTTTTAGTCATGGATAACAGTAAAATATGACTACAGTTTTTCCATATATATTTTATATATATATGTACGATTTTAAATCTATAAACTTTATATATGAAATCTACTGTCAAATGATTGGTGACTAAACCAGCACCCATACTTCAATTTATTATTACAGTTTGGGTAAATGAAGATTTTAATGCTACTTCAAGTATTTTTAAACACCACTGCTTCTTTGATGGTGAGAAGACATTGTGGAGAAGGGCCAGTGGTTCTTAGTAATATTTAATATAAACTTTGGAATAAACAAACAGAATCAAAGATATAAACAAATAATACGTATTTATTTACTTGACTTCAGTCAGAGCGAGTCTTTTGTAATTCAGGGTAATGAAAGTTCATTCGGCTAGGTATTTGATAGTTTACAAGTCAGACTTTAGTAGAAGTTGGCTGCTGTTGGGGGGTTGATTACTTTAGAAATAAGTGCAGTGTCAATCCGCAATGTATGCTCAGCCCCCAGAAGTGCAGAAAAATGTTTTAGGAAGATAACCGCTTAGTTTTTTCATGTGACCTGCGTAGATTGGTGACCTCTGCAATCACAAAGATCCATTGGAACACTCTTCTTAAACAGGGTGTCTTCATTTCTATGGTAGCTTGGCCATGGCAGCTTATTTTCTCACAAAATGGCAGTAGAGATAGACAAAATTTAAGAGAATTTATTGATATTTGCACATTGTTTTTTTTGTTTCTGTTTACACCATGGTTTACATGTCCTGGTCTGTTTTGCATATTAGAGGTAGGCTTTTGACTTTTGATTTGAATGAAAAGACACCCACATGTAGTGACATGTATTTTTTGCTTTTTAATGGTATGGTAGACTGGGGAAAAATATTTGGCTGGATACTTGATAGTTTACAAATCAGACATTGGTAGTAGGATTGCTCAGTGTGGTTACTTTAGAAATATGCAATCTACATCAATCTGCAGAAGGGCAGAAAAATATCTTATGCGGATGGCCACTTAACTTTTTCATGCTACGCACTTGGCTGGTTTCTCTGGCATTCCCTTCCCTGTTGCTGCCTCTTGGCTGTCTGTTTATATCTACTCAAGAAAGGGCTTCAGACTACTGGTACAACGCTTGGTTTTGGCTAACATTAAAAGTCTCTTTGTTTTTGTTTTATTTTTTTTGATTGGCCAAAATTCTTTTATTTTTTGGCATTCTATTCTTTTTCAATTTTTTTCTATATTGAATGCATGAAGCCTTTCTTATTTTGGCAGATTTCTAGTCACAATAACTAGACCCATGGACCATCAAGTGTCTACTGTTTTGTAGCCATGTTCACTTTTTTTCTTCTTCTCCTTTTTTATTTGAGAGAGAAGTGTGTATATATATATATATATATATATATATAGAGAGAGAGAGAGAGAGAGAGAGAGAGAGAGAAAGAGATATAGGTTTTAAAGGAAAGCAAATGCTTTATTTTAATTCTTTCTTTTTTTTGTTTGTATATTTTCATATTTTATTTTTTATCTAGGGTCACCACAACATCATTCTTTGAAATGGAAGCCCTAAACAGCAATGGAGAACTCTTGTTAAATTTTTGTTACTCAAAAAGATATTTCATTCTTAAAATATGGCATAATCCAGATAATGTGACAAAAAAGATTATTGACTTCAACATTTCAGACTCTTGGATTAGGCAATTTGTGACAGATATGCAACTCCTACCTGGAATTTGGTCACAGATTTCTTGTAACTAAACTGACTACACCAGCCAACAAAATAACTTGCTTCCACTCACATAAATCACAAAAACACTGAGGTATAACTTCCAAGCCCTTAAAAATAAAAGGTTAAATTGAGAATTCAGTAATAAAGAGTCCAATGAAAAATCATAATAACATAAAGTAGTCATAATCAACACAGAAGAAATGTCCTAATCTCAAAACTTTGAATCCCATTTCAGCCTTGACTACACGAAAGTAAAGGTGCCTATAGAAATTGAACATATACCAATATGCATCTAATCATTACAACGTCTGTCTCTCCAAACATAAATAATAATGAACCTATTGTGAAGAACTTAAGAAAGCTGGATCTATTATGGTAAAAGTGTTAATGAACATAAGTAGGTTCTCATTGTTTTATGAAAGTCAAATCCTCACAGCTCAGTTTGATTTTTGTTCTGGTAAAGGATGCAATTATGGTACATATGTCATTAAACAACTCCAAGAAATTGCTTACCTCTCTAACAGGAAATTGTATATTTGCTATGTTGACCTCACAGCACAGCAAATAGAGTCTTCCTCTTGTCATCCATTAGGAACCACCTTCCAAGTTCTGACTCCATTGAATGCATCAATAATGGACTATATCAGTCTACAAAATCATGCATGTCTGATGAGGACCCCAAAACGAAAACATTTCAAACCTAATCAGAAATATGACACATCGAGAATGAATCCAAGCCTATTTAATCTTTGCCTAGACTATGCTCTGTATATTTACAAACACAGATGTGGAGAGTTGGGAATTGATCATTTAAGTATTCCATACCACACACCAAAGAATCTACCAATAGAAGACAACAATCCTGCTTTCCCTCCCAATGCCAATGTACTGATGATGAGTGGTGAGGATATGCTTATAACATAGGTATTCATAGTTGGGATAAGAATGGTCTTGGACAGAAAATCAACATCTTCTAACAAGTGTTCCAAGGAATAGGACTCAAGATAAACTTTTCCAAAACAGAAACTATGATTGGGAATCGGAATGACAGTAGTGATGGCACATACCTTGAATCCATCATAAAAATTCAGGACATGGAATTACTAAATACTAATCACTTCAAATACTTTGGCTTATGGATCAATTCTAACAAATTTAGTATAGATGAAAAGAAAATTAAACAGAGAATAGGCTACCAAGAGATAGTTTTGTCCAACACTGCAAATTGCTACAAAGCCAAAACATCAACCTAAATCCCTGAGTCATATTTTCCAAATCAAGATTTTCATATGGATGCCATGCATGATGCCAAACCTATTCAGAAATATCTAAACTATCACCTGTATACAACTGCTTCATAAGATCAATGATTAAAAAAAGTTTTGTCTTCAAACATTGTGGACTGGTGCTACAGATTCACAAGAAAGGGCTGTAACAAAAACCACATCACTTGAGGATTACCAACTGAAGAATTCTTGAAGGCTAGTGAGAATCAGAACCACCATTTAAGAGTGGAAATGGAGATGTATGAAGTGGTATCCAATTGTGAGGAGATGGATCCATTAATTGGAGAAGGGTTCTGATATTAAAAGACTTGCAACTGCTGATGATCCCAGTTAGAAAACATCACTGACAATCATCCCATCATCAGAAAATCATATTTTGCAAACTAATATATATATGTATGTATGTATCTAAACCTATACCTGATGATTGCCTAGTGCATGAAACTTCAAGTTGTACTCTTGGTGTGAGGTAGTGTATATATATATATATATATAAATTTAAATAAAAACAGACCACTTTAAGGTTCCATGTAATAAATTATTTCACCACAGCCCTTTTAAAGGACTGCGAATCATCAGACTTTACTTCCAAAGGTTGAAACAAAAAAAAAAAAAAAATTGCCATATTCCCAATATTTCAGCTGTTGTATGTTCCAACCTTCTTCAGTTGATTGGAAATTCGAACTAAACTTTTATTTCTTCTACTGGGGTAGATTGTTCTAGTTCCACGTGCCATGCCTCTTTCAGATGTCTCAGTTATTTCCCTTAACTCAACTCTCCAAGTTTTTTTCACCACTTTTATTGATTGGGCCACTAGGTCCTCAAGAATGCATGGTCCAGTGGATAAAAGTGCCTGTTGGATCAAGTGACTTGACCCAAAGAGTTGTGAGTTGGATACATGGCTGCTGCAGTAGTGAACAAAAACTTGGAGAGTTGAGTTAAAGGGTGATAACTGAGACATTCGGAAGAGGCATGGCATGTGAAACTAGAACAATCTACCCTGGTGGAAGAAATAAATTGTTCAGCTTGAAATTCCAATCGCCTGAAGAAGGTGGTAGGATACAACAACCGAAATGTTGTGAATATGACAATAAAGATGAGGGCAACAGTCCAAATAATGTAAATAATTACAATACCTCATCACAGAAACATAGACAGATAGCCATGACTGGGTTCACCTGCTTGTATGGCATGGTGTAGAGTTCTATTACAGGCAGCACTACCACCACAAGTCACTTGATGTAGGATTTGAATCCTGCTGGAGGACACACATTTTTCTAACAAGATTTCTTGAATATTCAGTAGATAGATGTAAATTAATAAATATACTGTTTAATAAATAAATAAAAAAAACAGAGCATCTGCTCAAATATGACTATACATTTCAAAAATAATGTTTAAACAATATATATATATATATATATATATATATATATATATATATACACATGCACACACACACATATACATGCACACACACACATATATATATACTAGCTTAAAAGCTGCCCTATTGCGCAGCATTTAAGCTAGCTCCTGTGGAGGTCTCTAGATTGGGCCTTTATCCCAACAATGATACTTTAGGCATTAAATACATATTAAATTTTATTAAACTTGGACAATATTTTTCAAACAACAGTTTTCATCAAAATGAGTTTGTTCACCAAGGTATCCATGGAGGAGGAGGCATTCTCAGTAGTCAGAGACAGATTGGCCTCTGACTCATCCCTAGAGGAACGGACCAGTATTCCAATAGATAATCTGATGGCGATATTGGCTTTCTGTACACAAACAACACACTCTGGAATGGGATCACACATATCTACAGAATGAGGGCTTGGCAATGTTCTCACCATTATCACCAGCAATGGCAAATATATACATGGAATATTTTGAGGAAATGGTTGCTGAAGACATTAGGTTTATAATACCCAGAAATTCATACACAGATGTCCTCAAGGCACAGTGGATAAAGGCGTTAGTTAAATCCAGTGACAGGACCCAAAGAGTGTGAGTTCAATACCCGGTTAAGGCAGTGGAGAACGTTCAGAGGGAAATTAACAGGATTCAGTTCGACATTCCAACCACCTGAAGAAAGCCAGAGCATAAAACAGCCGAAACGTAGTAATAAATATGGCAACGAAGATGTGGA